>JAYMSV010001797.1:0-12119 GCA_036897745.1 Erodium moschatum | reverse complement strand
GACGCTCAGCTCTCTCTCTTCTCTTCTCTTCTCTTTTTTTTTATTATTTTTTTTCTTCTTTTTGATTTAAATGTAAACATTTATTTATCGGTAGCTCGGAATCAGATGTTGTGTTACGGCACGAAAAAATTGCGCATTGTTGACTCGGTGTGGACGGCTCCATTGTGAAAGGGCTTTTTGGTAATTTCATGTGCATGTTTTTTGGATTTTCATTCCATTTGGGTGAAAAGGAATGCTCTTTTGTTTTATAATAAGTGTTTGTTTGTGTTTTAATTAGTTGGTTGGTCATAAACCAACTTGTCTTAGCATTCGATTGTAAAAGCCTCTATTTTTCCGACTCTGTTTCGGTTATTGAGGTCAGTCATGCTCCACCTAATTTTCCGTCCATTATTGACAATCGATGTCTAATAACGGTGACCCATCTCAGCAACACCAACCTTTGCTATCCCCGAAATTGGTGGCCCACATAGATGACCTAGATGTCCAACCGCCCTTTACTGTTTGTTACTGGATCTTTAGGTATTGTTATTCTCGAGTAGGGATTAGTTGTTTACTACCCTTGTTGCTTAATATTGATTAAATCTGATACGGGGACCATTTGTCTGGTTTCCTCCCTTTGTTATATCCACCAGGATTCGAACCTATGACATCAAGGAGAGTTAAGACGTGAAGAAGTATTCACCACCAGACTAACTCATGTGAGGTAATTTGACATTCTAACCCTACACACTAATTTTTAAACTCCTTGACCATCTTAAAACATTATTTATAAATCTAAAGTTTTAAAAATCAAATGTTTTTTTATATGTCATATTTTAATTTTTAAAAACACATAAAATTCAAAACATCATATTTTTATTTCCTAGTATTATTTTTTACTATTTTTGTATCAGATTTTAATTAAATTAAATAAATAAATACAAATTCATATAATTAACAAAATTAACTATGAGACCCAAACAGCTTCAAGGAACGATCGTTCTACTATAAATAATTTGACATTTTCGGACTTTTTTCTATTGTTTTATTAAAATTAACAGACGAAAACAACTTCAAAAGCGACTAACTTTTATGAGACACCATCTATATGTTCATCAAGTGAAAAAACTGAGTGAACTGAATTAAGTTAATCTCATACTTAAAATGGTGGACAAAGACATTAAGCCCAATAAAGTTTTCATTGGTCCAATATATCAGTTGAAAAGTAGAGTTGAAATGTCAACCTACATTTTGGACTGTAACTCTTTTTTGGTGATCTACAAATAAATAGGTTTCATTATGCTGACAGAGGAGAATTTATATATAAAAGATTAAGTTGGTGCTAAAATTAACAACAATCCAGCGCTGTGGGTGCTCGAAGAACAGTTGAAATATCGATCTATATTTTGGACCGTTTTAATAATTCTAAAATAAAATTATCTTGAATTTGTCTTTTGTTCACTTTAAATACATTTATTTCAAAAATGATGACTTTACCTTGAATTTTTAATTTTAAAAGAATAAATCTAAAATTTTCACCCCTTAGTTTGATTCCTTTTTGGACATACAATGAGATAGGAAATTAAGGAGATGAAAATTTTGGATTATTTATTATTAATCGATAAAATCGTTGTTTTAAAATAAATTTATGCAAAACGAAACAAAAAGACAAGTTCAAAATATTTTTTATAATATAATAAAAAATAAAACTTACAAATATATATTATGTGTAATACATGGTGTGTCTTGATAAACTTTTGTTTTGTTGTAATAAATAAAGTTATTATCTAGGCTAGTCCAAAGTTGAACATCATCTATGTAGAGTAGCTTCCCTAAAAAAAGGTTGGATCTAACTCTTCACACCACCTAAGTTAGGATCCAAATGTCCCATTTTGATGTTAGAATAAGTTAGTGTTGGGTTAATTATGGCCTTATGGCCCAATAAGCCCTCCCCACAAGACCTAACAATCGATCTGTCAGTTTATTAGTTAATAAGTCGATTCCACCTTGAATCGACCCATCATTTTGAATTTGTAAGTTCAACAGAAAAAAATTAAATCAACCAAATTTCAAATATAAGTTGAGGCCAATGCACATCATAGAGGGATCATTTTTATTACTATTGAGACTTGTCTTTGTGCCAATGTTGCTCATTCTAATCATGTCAAAGCCAATTATGAGAATTGAGACAATGGTCTAAGGTTGAAGAACCTGCTTGCAATAATAAAAACCAGACCTTTACAGAACATGAGTTCAAGTGACCAAGAAACACCATTTTCATGGGAAATCACTAGAATTACATCTTAGGATGACAGAAGAGAGAGAGCAAAGCTTGCAGTCGTAGATTCTTATCTGATCTGAAAGTGCTTATACGACGAATTCTCCTGAATGGTTATCTGAATTCTCCCCCTTTCATCGACTTTCCCACAAACAAGATCTTTCAGCTGTCCTTTACCGCTCGAGCCTTCCATATGGGACTCAGCAGCGCTCTTCCTGCGCCTCTCGTTGTGTCCTGCCAAACGCCTGCGACAGCTCCTCTTGGCCTCATCGAACTCTGATAGCTCGTGGAACCTGCACTTGCCATATTAAAGTCTTGAAACTGCTAAAACCATACTATATAGATGCATTGCAAGAACAAGAACAAGACATTGTGAGAATTATGTAATTGCATATTTGCATATTGTTTTGTTCATAAAGAAATGGGTTCGAGTTTTTTTTTCTTTCTCATCAGCATTGTGTATCGAGATTTGGGTTTACATGCTTATGTAGAAGCAACGAGCACCAAAATTTTGTGTAATACTGTCACAAATACCTCCTACCTTAAGAAAGAGACCTAACATAAGCTGAGAGAGAAGCCCAACCAAAATTGGAGAAACAGATGATAAAAGAGGGAGTGGATACCGCTGTTGGGACTTGAACTCAGGCCTCAAAGACCCAAGTTTAAGAGCGTGATCAGTTGGACAAACAAGCTTTACTAAGAAACGGGTTCAAGTTAGGTAGATGTCACAACCAAAAACGTCCAAAATCATCATCCTGACAGGGAAGTCTAAAAAAAGACCACATCATAAGACCAATCGAGACCGACTTAATTAGAACTATAGTCAGTTCAGGTGATGTGCTGTTCAAATCACTTTCATCTGATCAATTTCTCTTCTGTAAAATAACATTATCCTGAAACTGAACCACAGTTCTAACCAGCATAGTTTATACCAAAGTTGCAAAAATACAGAACAGATCTGCCAAATGTTAGTTAACTTTTAAGGTTTATTTATACTTAAATACTTGTCTGAGTCAAATGTCTGACACATATAAACCTGACACTGGTTAGGTTACATTTCAGTAAATTTTGAAATTTTTATCTTTTAGCAATAGAATTTGAGTAGTTAAAAACACAAACTTTACCATGATCTCTTGGTAGTGAGTACTGAGTAGTGACTAAACAGTCAATGCCAGATATTTGGGAATTGGGTGCTTGATTTGAAGAACACACTTGAGTTTCTGATTATCAGACCATACATTCCTTAACTTTCATGGAAAATTGGGTTTCTAAGCAACCAAACAACCACAAACCCAGAACCATTTTAAGGGAAAAAACAGAGACCCTGTTGAGATATAGACACAAATGTTGGAACCCACAAGCCAGAAACACAAGATCACACTATCAGAGCAAGAGAACCCAAAACCCATCAAGCTCAAACCATAAAAATCCAAACTTTAACAAAACCCACCAAGCTCAAACCCATAAAAATCCAAACTTTAACAGAACAGCTGATAGTCGAAGGTTCAATTATAATTATATTCTAACATCCGACTCAAACAGCAAACTTAAGCTGACAGTAGTAGAAGACTCAATTATAGTTATATTCTAACACGGATACTCAATTACCTGCTACATTGCTGGCAAAACCTCTGCCTGATCCCACCCACAAGGACGATCTCGGCCTTGGCGTGATGCTCACACACCTTGTGCCTCCGGTGGTACTGCTTGGCGTCGCTGAGATCAACGGAGCACTTCTCCGCCTGGCAACACCTCATCGCACCACCACCACCACCGCCGCCTGAGCTTTTCTTGGCAGACCCAGTTGCCGGAAAAGCCCCTTTCTTCTTCCTGTCCTCGTCCCATGAGCCGACCTGGTCATGGTCGTCCTCGTACTCCATCTCCATCTCCCTCTTCACCTTCATCCTCTGCTTGCCCGCATCGGCTATGCCTTTGCTTGCCGTGTTCATTGTTGTTGCTGGCAGAGCAGAGAGAGAGGTTGAAGAAGAGGGCTTTGGTGGTGGAGTTATATGGAAAAGGAGAGTGATAAAGTGTGAGGACCACAATCTCCATAAACTCCATTTTTTCTTCTTGTTTCTCTGTGTATAGTGTCAGGTTTTGTTTGCTTGTGTGTTTAGGAATGTAAGGTGGGTGTTGTGAATGGGAGGTGAGATGAAATTACTTTCTTACCCCTCTTGTGAGCTTCATTCACCATGTTGTTGGATTTTCAACTTGTAGTCAAACTGCTTATTGACTTGCTTGGACAGTCCAAGTCCATGTCCTAGAATGTTTGGTCTTGTTACATTACATATAGCTTAGCTGCTAAAAGACTACTATTTAATAGAAAAAAAACACACATATATATATGTATATATTAAAAAGCTGTAAAATCTAGCCGAGGTTCAACAAGTCAAAACAAGCAAAATATCTTTACCATCCAAAAAGGTCAAATGAACTCATCAAAAACTCTAAACATCGAATCAATAAACCATTTTACAAGAGATCATAGAAAAAGAACCTTCTGGACACATAGAGACTGAACACATCTCGCCCCTCCGGCCTCCACTACGTATAAGACAATAGCCCGTAGCCTCGACATCTGGTTTTGATTCGCTGGTCCGCGATCCATGCTCCTCCATCGAGCAGATCACTAACCAAGAACCAGGAAATCCTGATCCTTGGTGCGTGGGTTTGGTTCGTACGATGTCAGTGCTTTAATACCCTGTAGAAACAAGGAGAGAAAACGAGACAATGCACTCCAATATTGTTAAATAGATAAAACCGTTACATCATCAAAACTCGTTGTTCGGTAACATGCAACATCATAGACTAAAAACTTATTTGTTCATATATGATGATTTTTATGTCTAGACACTTAAGTTTTATTATAGTGTGTGTGCATGTAAATACCTATTTCACCAATGTCCTTAACATGCAATATAAACAAAGGGTAAATGTGGTAATTTTCTTGGTGAAAAATAAATAATTTAAAACTAGCAATATCCATACTCATGCACAAGTACAAACATAAATGCATATCTGAGATGTGTCCGAAAGTGGGGGCCACTCCGTCGCACATTCTCGTGAGTGGTGGCTCCTACTTCAGTTATGACGAAGCTGCTTAGTTCAACCGCTCTTCCACGAAGTTCGGATTCGATACTGGCTTGTTGTCTTGGTGTCTGCTTACGTGGCGAGATCTGGTTCAGGTCAAGCTACATCGTTGACCCTAGTTCTGAATCCGCCAATCAGGTTCCGAAACGTGTAGGGGTCCATAGAGGTTGATGGTCGTGAGGGGGCTCGTGCTCCGCATGATGGTATTGTGCAGCTTGTAGTGTCAATGTTTAGATGGTACGATTATGCTTACTTTTACGGTGTTGGTGGTGGTGGGGACTGGGGACGGTAAGAGTACTCGAGAAGTTGGGCCCATCCAATGAACCGATCATGGGCCGATTTCGTGGACCATGGGCCTTTCAAGGCCCATTTTGACAGTGAGAGTTGACCCAAAGCCCAAAACCAAACCAACTTCTCATTTGAACCGGTATTGGTGACGTTAGAATATAAGTATAATTGTACATCCAACTAGAACTTAAGTTTTTAGTTGAGTTGGTTCTCTAATAAACGAGACTGTTGATCATCAGACCATTTATTTCGGTTCTAAAATTTCAGACGTTGATCCAACACTAGAGCCGTTCAAAGGAACTGATTTTTTTGTTTATAAATCTGTTAGTTGTCGGTTTTAATTGGAAAAACCGAGAGAGATATGTAACGTAGAAAACATGACACTGAAAAAACGTTATAGATGGAATTTGAGGTCGGTTTTCGTGGACGGGAGCTAGAGATCGATTTCTGGGCTCCGTCCACGAAGAAATCGAAGGTGAGTGATGTAGGGTCAAGGTTAAAGATAATCGGGTATAAGGGTTTCGGAAAAATCCGAGACCGTCGATGAAGACTGATTAACAAACCTAAAGGCGCGACTATATAATTTTACAATCAAGTATGAGTTTACTGAATACTGATTACCTGATATATCTTAAACCCAATAACCAAACGAGCTGATCCTCTCTTCCAAACATAATACCGTCTTCGATCGGTTTACTACTTGATACAAAATAAATTTTCTATCAACAAATCCTAAAATTGGGATGTTATCAAGGAGCTACCTTGACTTTGTTTCATTCAACTTGACCTCAGCAATCACTTACTCTAAACAATCACAGTTACTAGAAGTTGTTGCAGAGTTTGAGGGATTCTTTTTCAGGTTCCTTGTTTGATCCTTCCTCTTCATTTTCATGATATGGATACAACCATCAATGCAGTTACAAGCAAACTTCAATGTAGAAAAAAAGTATATGCATACATTTAAACGATATTATAATATACAACTCGATTTAAGTTAAGTCGATTTTCTATACACTATGTTTTTGTTGTAAAGAACGATTGAGTCACAAGCTATCAGAATATAAATTCATTAGGACGGATCTGATTGAACGAAGTGGATTACTATATGATATAAAATCGAGCCCTTTTGTGAAAAAAATTCTTAAAATATATATGTTTTATTATTGGTGTTTTTCTCCACCAAATATTTTGTCCCATGCTAACCACCAAACGGTGACATGGTACCTCCCTACCCTACCAAAGTTCATATAGGCAGAATCTTTTCAAAAGCCCAAAAATTTGTCTCAGTGGCACAATAGTAATTGACAAGGTGACATGGGGGTTAAGTTGTCATTATGCATAAACCCTAAAGGTCCATGGAACTCCCATTTATAGAGATTAAAAATGGTATCTTTCTTACATTTCATCCCAGACTAGTCCACCTCCCTCGGCGACCTTCTCGGGTTCGGATTTTTACTCTTCTGGGTTTTACTTTCTCTGCTTCAATCTCACATTTTAGCTTATTTGCTTGCTGGGATCTGATAGAAAGGTCCTTACTTTTTTTGGGGTTTACTTGAAAATTATGATCAGCTGTTGATGCTTGATGATTTTAAGGTTTTGTCTTGCCTTTGAAATTTTGGGTTTTTGGTAGCTAGAGGGTATGGAGTTTGTAGATTTCTCATTTCTCAGTGTTTCCTCAATAACCCAATTGTAGATTTTCAAGCATTTGATTGTAGATCATAATTGGGTATTCTTTTACTGTGTTTTTGATTGACTGAGATAAGATGATGATTACTTGTATAATCTTAGTATTAGCACTCTTAATTGTGTTAGAGATTGTGTTAAGGGACAAATGTGTAAATTCGGTGAATTTCAGGTTTGTTGCATCATGTAGTTTCATATATGTTCTTCAAAAGCTACCTTTCTACGAGTCTTCGATAGAAATTCATTGTGAGTTGTATTTGCACATCAACTACAAAGTAAGGGAAACCGTTATTTATGTACCCACTTTGACCTTTCACTATCAAAAACACCCCCTAAAAGTGAGGGGTTACCGGTAACACTCTGTCACCTTCCGTGTTAATAAAAAACACCCGGAGTTACAGGGATGGTTGTATCAGGAACACTCGGTCACCTTTCTCATTTAGAAGTGTTTTTTTGGAACAAAATGACTCAAATCCAGGTGTTTTTGATGATCAACGAAAGGTGACGGTGTGTTACCGGTAACCCCAACCTTTATGGTGTGTATTTGAGAAACAAAGGTCAAAGGAGGTGTTAGTGAAGCTAGCTCACAAAGTAATACACTAACTGTGTACTTCTTTTTTTGTTTTGTTTTATGAGGCAAACCTTGTTGAATTCTGTGAGAATGCTTTGGGGGTTGGAGTTTGTGTCGTGTGCATTTTACAGAGTACATTTTTGTATAAAAAAGCTATAAGCGAAATAGACTAATGCCAAATATGCCAATGCTATTTTCGATGTTCTCTTTGCTTTACAAGAACTCGATTAGCTTATAGTTTGTGAAGTCCATAAATGCGTTTAACCAACAAAAAACGGGTTTACTTTGCAGGTTACCGTCTTGAGCTGCAAACATGGCGGATGGATCACATCATCCATCGATATTCCAAAAAATACACGCCCGGTCACATCTCGTTTCTAGGCTTTCTCCCAACATGCAAGCTAGAAATCACAGCTTAACCGATGCAAATCTCAACAAGAGCCTCCTGAGTCCTTTGCAATTGCAGCCGGTATATGTGTCTCCTGTTTTTGTGCAAGCACCGACAGAGAAAGGTGTTGCCGGATTTGCAATCGACTTCCTCATGGGTGGAGTCTCTGCTGCAGTTTCAAAGACCGCGGCAGCTCCTATTGAGCGGATCAAGCTCTTGATCCAAAACCAGGATGAGATGATCAAGGCCGGCCGCCTGAGTGAGCCCTACAAAGGAATCTCTGATTGCTTTGCCAGAACCATCAAGGATGAAGGCGTTATTGCTCTTTGGAGAGGCAATACTGCTAATGTGATCCGATACTTCCCTACCCAGGTCTGTTTTCTTTTACTTGTGTAAGGATTTGATGATATGATATTGTAAGCAATCGAAATGAGGCATGCCAATGACTCGATATGATCTGCATTTGGTTCAGAGAGTTGCCCTTATTGATTTGGAAAATGGCCAGGTCGATGTTAGGGTTAATTGCAGATAGTTATTGTGTACTAAGCGTCTTTGGCACATAACTATTCATAATTTTGAACATTTAAATCCGGTTACCTAAACTTTTGAAAAGTTAAAACTTTATTTTTTTCCTTTCCAATAAACAATTTTCTATATCAAATCAAAATGTTTTTGATAGTTATGAAGCCTTTCTTGAAACTTGGATGAGGGGCATTTTTGTCATTTTTTTTGACAAAAAAGGGCTATGTGTAATTTTTTTGAAAGTCTAGATGTAAAGGTTCAAAGTTGTGGATAGTTATGTGCAAGAGATGTATAATAGACAGTAACTATCTGCAGTTAACCCTTGTTATTGCTGTTGTATAATTCAACTTTGCATATCTCAAATCTCGAGGTGACCTCGCTCTTCCCTCACTGTCTGTAACCTCTTGTCAATTGTCAACAGGCTCTGAACTTTGCTTTCAAGGACTACTTCAAGAGGCTTTTCAATTTCAAGAAAGATAGAGATGGATATTGGAAATGGTTTGCCGGGAACTTGGCATCAGGAGGAGCAGCTGGTGCTTCATCTCTTTTCTTCGTTTACTCCTTGGACTACGCCAGAACAAGGTTGGCAAATGATAACAAGGCCTCTAAAAAAGGTGGCGAGAGGCAGTTCAATGGATTGGTCGACGTGTACAAGAAAACCTTGAAGTCCGATGGCATTGCTGGGCTCTACCGTGGATTCAACATCTCTTGTATTGGGATCATCGTGTATCGTGGGCTCTACTTTGGAATGTACGACTCTCTCAAACCCGTGGTTCTTGTTGGTGGATTGCAGGTACGTTAAGTTTCTTGATAGTCCCAATATTATCTTGATTCATGCACACTTTTTTGTGATCATTTGTGTGTATCAAGATTTGTGTTCACTTGCTTATGTAGAAGCAAGAAGTACCAAACTGTTGATACTGAGACTTTTATGATTGATGTATAAGATAATTGCAAAAAAGTACCTGAGGCATTCATTTTTTATAACTTGTAGTCCTCTTTGATAATTGCAAAAAAATGACATGAACCTGTCTTTTTTTACACTTCGTATAAATTGTTTCAAAATAAAGATTTTGCCCTTGAAAATTTAAATTTGTAAAATAATAATTAAAGAACAAAAAATCCAAATTTTCATATTCCTTAATTGTCTACTCTTTTTATGAAATAAAGAGGACGGAAATGAAGGGATATGAAAGTTTGGATTGTTTTTTTTTGCATATTTTTTAAATATAATTTGGAAGGGTAAAATCGTCTATTTATACAAATGGCAACAAAAGACAGTTCATGACATTTTTGCAATTATCAAATAAGAGGGCTACAAGTTGCAAAAAATGAATACCTCAAGGTATTCTTTTGCAATTATCCCTTGATGTATTATGATTTCAAGATATTTTTTAAACTAGAAAGAAGTTCTATTATTACCGCAAGACCTCTCACCTTGAGAACGAGGCCCGGCAGAAATGGGGACAGATCGAGAGAGGTCTAACAAGAGTTGGTGGAGAGGAGCCCAACAAAAGTCTGCAGAAATAGACGATGAAAGCAGAAGAGGACACCCTTGCTGAGACTCAAGGACCGAAATTCAAGTGCTTTGGTTGATTCATGCTCACTAGTGGTGGTTTTGGTGATTACAGGATAGTTTCTTGGCGAGTTTCTTGCTGGGATGGGGAATCACGATCGGTGCTGGGCTGGCTTCTTACCCCATCGACACGGTGCGTAGGAGGATGATGATGACCTCTGGAGAAGCAGTCAAGTACAAGAGCTCGATGGACGCGTTTAGTCAGATCATCAAGAACGAAGGGGCCAAGTCCCTCTTCAAGGGTGCTGGTGCAAACATCCTTCGTGCAGTTGCCGGTGCTGGTGTGCTCGCCGGATATGATAAGCTGCAGCTCGTTCTCTTGGGCAAGAAGTATGGATCTGGAGGGGGCTAAGTTTCTATACGACCCCTTTGTGATGATGACGAAAGTGGAAAGATAATGGTTTTATTTTCTAGTGTGCTTTGAAGCAGCGTCATGGTTATGAATAATTTTGAATGTCATGTTGAAATCATATTTTAGAGACGAGACATCCTATGTTTTACTCCCTTTTGTGTCTTTCCCAAAGCAATCTACAGTGTTTTTTTTTTCTTTTTTCATAGAAGCATTTATTTACAAAAACCATGCATTAAAAAGTTCTGAGTTCGAGGTTCAAGAACCAGGTCTCATGAACTCAAATTCAAGTATTTGATCAGTTGGACATGCAAGCTTTGGCTGCAACCAAATGTGGTTCTTGAAGATTTTAGGACTTTTGTGTTGGTCTCGAGCTTATATGCCGGAATTTTGACTATTTGCACCTGTAATTCTCGAACGCCGAATCGCACGTCTCTAGAGCTGATTCCATTCTCTGGCCTCAATGTTTACCTCTCATTGCCGATGTCCACCAGTGAGAATTGGAAGCGCCCAAACTTCTCGTCGTATATGCTCTTAGGTCAGTGGTCAGAGATAGAACGAGGTATCCCCCATTAGTTTAGGGAATCAAAAGCCGCTAACGCATAATCCTAGACCAAGAAACGATCCAATCTGAACGCTTTAGACCCTGTACCGTATTAAGTAAATTTGCCTCCAACTAGAGGAAGATCGAAGAGTCCCGAACCGAACACAAAATCCTCAAACTCAACCATCTCCGAACAGGTACAATGAATCATGGTTTTCCATCCTCAGAAAAAAAACTGAATTAAAATCTTCTCCCAACACTAAGTATTAGTTCAAGCCCCAACATGTTCCTCAAAGCCTGTTTCTCAATACTAGAGCAAGGAACACATTTAGTTGTCATGCCGAAATCAATCCACCCGAGTTTTCATCCCAAGGGACAAAATCATTTTCAATTGGCACGAATGGTTGAAAGGATACTTCCTTTAGTAAATAAATGCACACGAAAACGAAGTACAAAATTGAATACAAGACCTCCTATATTCAAGGTTTTTGAACGGTAAACTTAATAAATGCACACGAAAACAAAGTACAAAATTGAATACAAGACCTCCTATATTCAAGGTTTTTGAACGGTAAACCTAATCATATGTTAATTAAAGACGTCAGAGAGCACCGACTACATGATCATAAAAGACTGAGTCCAACTGAAGTACATGCAACAAAACATGTAAAAGGTCCTAACATCACGGGACTAACATGAAAATGAAACACATGCTTATTTGTCGAAGCACTCCAAATGTGTCGTCAGGATGATGTTGCGATAACAGACCAAACCACCGGAATAACTGTTGATGACGGAAAATAAGGGTTGAGCTTACCCTTTCCCGGGAAGAATGGAAACCGCCTCTGAGG
>JAYMSV010001796.1:0-12119 GCA_036897745.1 Erodium moschatum | reverse complement strand
GGGAATTCCCCGACCGAGCGGGTCACGAGCGGGGAGGGCAAGGCCAGGTACGAGGCGGGTTCGGGTGTAGGGTAGGGGATCGGGTCGGGAATGGGAATGGCGACGACGAAGGTATGAGACAAATTTTACGATCCCCGTCCGCTCCACCGTCAAGTTTTCATCGGTTTCAGACATTGTCTCTCTCTCTATAAAAGACGAGTTTTGTGATCTTCGCCTCCACTCCTATCGGATCGAGAATGTCAGATCCCGTCTTATTCAAGATATTTTTCCATCCCTGATCAGGTGGGCCCTGGGGAACGCCAAACCTATTCCAAACCAGCATCTAAGTGGGCTGTGAACTATGTCTACTCAATCTTTTGACGTAATTGGGCCGGTCTCAGACCAAGAAACGGACCTTACCGGCCCGGTTCAGTGGCGAAACTAAACAAGAGCCCAATACTAGACCCAATGTCAAGCCCTGTATCCGGAGAACGCTACGCCCCAAGCGCAAATTAGCAGAAACCCAAGCTCGGACGGTGGCCCAGATTTATAGAATGCGCTACTGATTCACTCACTCCTCGCTTTTTTCGCTCTCTTTCTCTCTCTCGGCGGTGAGAAGAGAAATCTCAGGAACACACCCAATCTCTCTCTCTCCTCTCCCTTTCTTCTCCAACCTTCTCCACCCCTCTCTCTCTCTCCGTGCTCGTCTCCGGTACCTCTACAGCCCACGATTCAGCTCCAAGATGTGGTAAATTCTCTCCCTCTCCACGTTGCATTTCATTTTCTCGGGAAAATTATCGGGGAAAATCTGTGGAAAATTACAGGAAGTAACGTTAAGATAGGTGAATTGAGATCGCCTGAGCTGTTGTGCGGAGTTTTGTTGTTGTTTTCTCTTCGATCCGTGCTTGTATGGTTGTTTGGTTGCTGAGAAAGCCGAGGAAACTAGAAACTAGGGAGGGCGGTATGTTTCTGCTCAAGGAAAGCTTTGAGCTTCAGGATTTAGCTATAGCTTTAGCTGAGAGATGAGCTATCTGTTTTTAGTTGGCTGAGAGGTTGAGGTTGAGCTATTTTGCTTGTTTGTGTTCTCATATCGTTTTCTCAGGAAACAAACGGAGGTTGCAGGTTTAGAATGTTAAGGAATGAGCTTGCGTTTGTTGAATTTTGTAATGCATTGATGTTTTGAGGTGTAGGATTTGAATCTATGTTCCACTGTATCTTGGAGAGTAGGTCATAATGCTGCGTTTGTGTTCTTAATTTCATCTTCTCATATTTTGTTCTCAAACTCACCGTGTCCTATTATTTAAAAAAAGCTTTCACCTATAAAGTCACATTTCAAAATTTTCAAGCTGTTATGGCTTTCACAAGGGAAAAGAAAACAGAAGTAGGAGCCTTGGGTAGAATTTGTATCTTGGATTACAGGTGCATAATGGTTAGTTCGTAGTTTAAATTTCACGAATCAGAAACCTTTCTCATAACTTGTTCTCAAACTCATCTAATCAAATGATAGAATAACGAAGATACACAATAAATTTCGAACTGTTTTGGATTGCATGAAGAGAAGAAAAACAGAAGTAGGAACCTCTAACTCGTCCAATATGCGTAGGTAGCAGTCTACTTCTTAAGCTACTGCAATGATGCTCGTGCAGTCACTTGGTAAACAAGATTATCAGTTTTCTCCATATCTGACTTCAAGCCATTTATATGTTACTGATTTTGCTTGTGCAGATTTGTTCTCTCTCTGTCACTTCCTTTCAAATGTGTACATCTAATTTCGACTTTTTGCCTGTCTTTTAGGTATGCTGCCGGGTTGTGGAGTAAATACAGTGCAACTGCATAGAGGGTGAGATTGTATTATTTATTTTCATTTGCGGAGGGATACTTTTTAGGCGAAGCTGGATAGTTGCTTAACTACTTAGTAGTTAGGCTTGCAAGCACGAAGTCAGATGGCGTGTCTAGACTAGCTATTTTGTCTTTTGTTCCTACAGGCAATATAGAATACTTCCAAATTGTTTTGTGCACACATACAGATAGATACACTGGTTTTGTTCACCATTAGAATTAGTAAGTTTTGTTGTTGAACCGACTATGCCTGAGGTCGAACACATGGATGTTACTCCAGTACAAGTCAGTGACCAGAATGGGAAAGATTCATTTGCCAAACAAACTACATTGGAACGAGCACTAGAGTTTGGTTGTGCAAGTGTTTGCAATGAACCATCAGAGCAGAAACCTGTAGTAGTACAGAATGAGCAAGGAGAAATAGAAATGGCAAGATCCAATGGTGTTGATGAGGTGAAGTTGCAGCTTCCTTCTGAAAATGCGACCGATTCTTTTGTTACCGAACATTTTGACCCGCTTTCCGAAGACGGTAGCAATAGACATACTGGAATGAAGTCATGTGATGAAACGACAATTTCCGTACATGGACCTGAGCTTCGTTCTAAAGGAGTATCTTGTGGACCATTAGAACAAATTCATCAGCTTTGCTTTGACCTTCCACCAAGTCTACCTGTAGAAGAAACAAAGGATATCGAACCATTGGTAACGTCTTCCGAAGATAAGACCAAGGATTCTCTTATTGAACATTCGGAACTGCCCCCTGTTGATATCAGCAAGAGTATTCTGTCTGAAACAGATTCATTCCCGAAACATATTACAGCAGAACAAGGGCATGCTGTTGGTTCTGAAAATACACTTGCCCCTGGATATGCGAAAAATGAAATAGTGGAGACTGGCCCGGCGGTATCCAAATGTGCCACTACTGAACAATTGGAATCTCCTCCTGAAACTCTGACGGGTAGTTCTCTTATTGAGAGTATGCCAGTGGCTCTTGAGGATTCAACCAATGTAGAAAAATTAGCTTCACATTTTGAAGATAATACTAAAGTCTCTCTTATTGAACAGCTGGAGACTCCGGTAGATGGTATCAATAGTAATCTGGCTCAAACAGGATCATGCCCTGAACAAATTATATCAGAACAAAGGCATGAGTTGGGTTCTGGAGGTGTATACAATGAACCATCAGAGCAAATAAGTCAGATTGCATCAGAGCCTGAACCTTTGGAAAGTGAAACGGTAGAATTGCCTCCTGGATATGAAACCAAAGCCACTAGTTCTCCTCTTCAAAACTTAGATTTGCCTCCTGGATATGAAACCAAAGCCCCTAGTTCTCCTCTTGAAAACATAGAACTGCCTCCTGGATATGAGACCAAAGCCACTAGTTCTCCTCTTGAAAACATAGAATTGCCTCCTGGATATGAGACTAAAGCTCCTAGTCCTAGGCAAGAACAATTGGCCCAACCTTCGGTGAAAGATTCTAGTTTTGAAGAAATGGAAACTTCACCTAAAGTTACAATAGACTATTTTAGTCCTTCAGGTAGCCAGGAGAGAAAAAGTCCAAAAGTACTGAAGAAAAAGCATAGGGTCAAACATTTGGTCGACAGTGACAGAATTCTGCGGCCAAGGTCACAGGAAAAACCTAAACCCCCAGAGTCAAGTACCATTCCGGTTAATGCTAGTGCAGAGACAAAAGGGGGGAAGAAGAAAAAAAAGCAGACAGTGGGGAATGTGGCAGCTGATGAATTTTTAAGAATTAGGCAACGCCTGAAGTATTTTCAGAATAAAATAAATTATGAACAAAGTTTGATCGATGCATATTCTGGTGAAGGGTGGAAAGGACTAAGGTATGTATCTTGTGTATGTAGATTAGCTTTCTATGCTTTACCATTATACACTTGGTTTGATGTTTTCTTTCTAGTAGTCTTCAAAGAATCACATGTTTATGAAGTGGGATGAGAGTAAAGAAATGTAGCTATTAGTAACTATCCAGGGATGAAATTCTAGTTGTGTGCTCCCATTATCCTAACTCATCCTTTCCTTGCCATGTTCTTTGTAATGATCTGGTTTTAGTTATTTAAATGCTTTATACATGGGCCGAAGTGCGTAACATACTTAATTTTCATATGAACTGTAAAAACTAGCTGTCTGATGAATACAAGCTAATGACCAGATAAGCTTGCTATTCATGTGAATTTGGAGTTTCTGGCAGCCAACCCTTCTTTCATAGCAGTATGTCCACAAGTAGTAGATAGGGAAAAACTTGTATCTATAGTAAGTCAAATCTTAGCTAACTTTATAAATGTGATAAGAGTTAAAAAGATTGTTACCCAAGTGATATGCCAATTTGCCCCAAAACTTCAATTGGTATAGTAGCATAAAACATATATTTAAATATAATTGGCCTATAGCTATCAATTTTCAGTAAACAATTCTCATCCCTGAGCAGATGCATGTGATCCTAAATCTCTTGCAGTTTTTACTTACTTTAGTAAACATAGTATCCCTACATGCTTGTGCAGCCTGGAAAAATTAAAGCCAGAGAAGGAGCTTCAACGGGCATCAGCTGAGATTCTTCGACAAAAGTTGAGGATACGAGATCTATTTCAAAATATCGATAACCTGTGTGCAGAAGGAAGGATTCCAGATTCTTTGTTTGATTCTGAGGGAGAGATCGAGAGTGAGGATGTAGGAGAAACCTCTAGTTATAAGTCTTCTCATTCTTTATTTTGTTTAATTTCTAATAATTTACTATACTTAAACCAAAATTCCTTCTGTGGCAGATATTCTGTGCAAAATGTGGGTCCAAAGATGTTTCTCTTGATAATGATATTATACTTTGTGATGGAGCTTGTGAACGCGCATTTCACCAGTTCTGTTTGGAACCACCATTGCGGAAAGAGGACAGTAAGAACTTGACCACCCACTTCGTTTTATTTGTTCTTCCTTGGTTTACTTAAGTCCCCTTTTCATTTGATACCTTGCAGTTCCTCCCGATGATGAGGGCTGGCTGTGTCCTGGCTGTGATTGCAAATTTGATTGTATTGACTTGCTTAATGAGTCTCAAGGAACTAATCTCAAGATGAGTGATAGCTGGAAGGTCAGTGACTTGTCCTCCTTCCTATTATGTTGGTTACTTTGATTTTTTTGGGATCATCTCACAAAAGTACACTTAACATTGTCACATTTTCACTCAACTACACCGACTTTTAAACTGTCTTACCCAACTACAATCAACATTCATAATTTCACACTTCCCCTATTTTGGTAATAAATGAAAAAGAATACCCCTACAGCAATTCAGGAAACTCGGGCAGAATTTACAGTAGTGGTGGCATATTTTTGAAAATTTGAATACTAGTAATGAGTATTTTTGTCATTTATTATCAACTGGGTAAAGTGAATTTTTTTGAAAGTATAGCGTGGCTGAGTGAGCAAATATAACAGTCTAGTTAAATGAGAAGCATGATAAGGTTAGTGTACTTTGTGTTAGATTATCCTTTGTTTGTGTGCTAATCCTTATTATGCTTCTACCTGTTGTACAGAAGGTTTTCCCTGAGGCTGCAGCAACAACTGGGCAAAACCAGGATCCGAACTTTGGACTTCCTTCAGATGACTCTGAAGATGATGATTACAATCCAGATGGTCCAGAACCAGATGAGAAGGTTCAAGAAGATGCTTCAAGTTCTGATGAATCTCGATATACAACTGCATCTGATGATTTGGAAAAACCTGCAAATGAAGAGCAGTTCTTGGGTCTTCCTTCTGATGATTCAGAGGATGATGACTATGATCCCAATGCTCTAGATCATGATGATGACGATGATGATGATGATAAAGCGAAACCTGAAAGTTCAAGTTCTGATTTTACATCCGACTCTGAGGATTTGGGTGCTGCACTGAAGGAGGGTGTGCCTTCTGGAAAAGATGAAGACCCTATCTCTTCATCACTGAAAAGTATCAAGTCTCGCAGAGGTTCTGACGGACAAAGTTCTAATGTTGGTAGGAAGAAGCAGATCGACAATGAACTTTCCTCCCTTTTAAAGTCAGATCATGGTGAAGATGTTGTACCTATCTCGGCGAAGAGACGTGTAGAAAGGTTGGACTACAAAAAGCTACACGATGTAAGTGTCCTTTTGTTACTTTGCATGCAAGTAATTATTCTCCGTCGATATTAATAGCATCTTGTACCACATTGAAGTATATAAATTTCACATCGAAAAGATAGAGAAGAAAGAGCTGCTTATAAAGGCGAGGGTTATAACTAACTAATAAGGTTGACGTTTTAGTGTGGAAGTTCGACCCAATATAAGTGGGTCATTTTAAATACAATATAGGAATAATTGCCAAAACTTGCGGAACTATGCGCGTTTTGCAAATACTACCGGTGAATTATTATTGTTATTTTTTGCAAAAAACATCCCTAACTATTTTCCGTCTGCAAATCCTTTATCTTCAACTGACATTAGTCATGTGACAGTCAGGTGACTTCAATTTTTTTGGAAATGACAGTTTATCATTTACATGATACGTGTTTTGTAATTTGTAACCCTCTTGTATACACATTTTGTTATTTGGAACCCTTATGTATACACTTTTGCATGGTTACTTTTAACTTTTTGCCCAAAACTAACCCAGCTGGTGGATTTGTAGACGGAAAATAGTTGGGGGATTTTTTTGCAAAAAAAAGTAGTTCACCGATTGTATTTGCAAAACCCGCATACTTCACCTTAAGTTTTTGCAATTATCCCTACAATTTACATGGTATTAGAGCCTAGATTGGCCACTACGAGACACGTGTGGCCCGTTTGACACCTCCACCCTTTGGCCTCCATTCCGCTATGGCCCACGTGTAGACGTTCAGTCCTACTTGGGATGGGGTAAAGTTCTACTTATAAAGGCTAGAGCCACGCTCAACTAAGGGTTTGACCTTGTAGTTTAGAAAGCCCGGTTCAATATAATTGACATGTCTTAACTAAAATTTACACATCATAATTCTCCGTTCACATTTCAAATTGCAACATCACTTTTGTGTCCATCTCTACTCAGATTTCTTATCTTATTTATGTTCTGATTCTTATAGGAGGAATATGGAAATGTTTCAACTGATTCAAGCGATGATGAAATATGGACTGCAAAGGAGACACATGGCGATGTTTCTTCTGGTTCAAGTGATGATGAAAATTTGACCAATACAGCTGCACAAAGGAAAAGGAAGAAAACAACCGGAAAAGTTATGCCTGCATCATCGAATGGAACTACTCCAGTTCTTGAGGATGAAGCAAAGGCTAAGGATATAAAGCGTCAACTAGTAGAGCCCAAACACACTTCTAGGAAAAGAAGTCGTCAAAAGATGAACTCCGAAGATACAAATGGTTCACCATCTACGCCAAATGACAAGGGGTCTTTAATATCAGGTTGCAGTGATAAGAAAGCTAAATCATCTGCTGCTAGAAGACTCGGAGAAACTGCCACTCAGGTAACTGAGACGTCTTATTCACATACTCGTACTAGAACCTCTTTGGCCGGTGATTTTACCTTATACTTAGAGAGTAGGGTCATTAAATGGTGATATTTTGGTATATAAAATTTTACTTTGGCTTTTAAATTGATTTAAAGAATAATTGTAAAAACATGCGGTGAACTATGGGTGTTTTGCAAATCCCATCGGTGAATTATTATTATATTTTGCAAAAACATCCCCCAACTATTTTCCGTCTGCAAATCCACTAATGTTTTCATTTTATTTTGCAAGAAGTCGAAACTAGCCATGCAAAAGTGTATACATAAGGGTTCCAAATTGCAAAACACATACACGAGGGTTACAAATGAAAACACGTGTAATGTAAAGGGAAAAACTGTATTTTCCAAAATAATTGAAGCCAAATGACTAATTTCCGTTAAAACAACTGATTTGCAGATGGAAAATAGTTGGGGAATATTTTTTGCAAAATATAAAGTTCACGATAGTATTTGCAAAATGTGCATAGTTCACTACAATTTTCTACAACTATTCCTTAATTAAATTATCTCTGTAGGAGAAATGTCGAGTGCTAGTAACTATGAATTATTATAGTCATGATATACCCGTAGAAAGACCATCACAACTTAGTTGAACATTAAGGCCCATAAGATATGATTTAGCCACATGTTTTACGGGTGAAGTGTACTTTGAAAATTTGTATCTATCCCACAACGATGTACAAACTCCTCTTTTCTGTGCAAACTACATACCTTAGAAAAATATTCACTTTTCATTGGAAGTTAGCAACAATTCGTTGGAACCTGACAAAACCGGATGAGTGTGGCTTGGAACTTGTTCACATTTGGTTGGAATTTTCGTGGACAAGTTTTCCTAACGAAATTGTGAATAGATTCCCACAAAGTGCAGCTGAGTTCCAAGGTTTGTTTGCTAGAGTATAAAATCATAATTGGTTCTTCAACTATCGGTCTAAGTTTTTAGTTGAATTGGTCCTCCAATATGGTATCTGAGTTTGGTCTTATGAACCCCTCTATGCCATTTAATTATCGGGCCAGAGCCTCACGGTCCATGTGTATATTGGTCTCACATAAAAAGGATAGGGATGCATTCATTACTTAATAAGCATTTTGAGGCATCCACCTGTCAGTTTGAACTTTTAGGTGGGCCGGGCTCTGATAGTTGCTCCCTATGTACATATACGATATCATTCTTTATATGGCTATTTCGTTCTGCAGGAGCTCCGGAAATCCTTCAATGAAAATCAGTATCCTGATCGAGCTAGGCAAGAAAACTTGGCAGCAAGGCTCGAACTGACTCTTCAGCAGGTAATGCAACTTTTCGTTGATATAAGGGATAATTACAGAAAAGTACCCTGAGGTATTCACTTTTTGCGACTTGTTGCCCTCTTCTTTGATAATTGCAAAAAAAAAAAAATGTTCTGAACTTGTCCTTTTGTTGCACTTAGTGCAATTTTGTTTCAGAATGGTGAATTTGACCCTTTAAAATAATAAGTAAAAAACTAAAAATCCTATATTTTCCTTACACAAATTTCTTGCTCTTTGTACGTCCAAAGAAGAACAGTAAGATAAGTGAAAATTCTGGATTTTTTGTTGTTTTTATGCCTGTTCTTTTTAAATTAAAAAATTCAAGGGTAAAAACGTCATTTTGAAACAAATTCACAAAGTGTAACAAGTCAAGTTTTTTTTTTTTTTTTGCAATTATCAAAGAACAGGGATACAACTTGCAAAAAGTGAATACCTCAGGCCTCATGGTACTTTTTTCAGTTATCCCTTGAATCTAACTCCATTTGTGTTTCTCAAACATTCCAGTCAATCAGGAAATCCTATGGTTCTCATCCAAGCCCAACACCCTAATCAAGATTCTATGTGCAGGTTAACAAATGGTTTAACAACGCCCGATGGAGTGCTCGCCATGTAGCCTGCGTTGCGCCTTGCTCTGCATCATGCCCCGCCGGGAACTCAAGAAGGAAGACTCCGGTGACTGAGAAAATCACTAAGCTACCCGAGCCTGGACCAGAAGCAGTCACCAAAGATGTTACCCCCAGGACAAACACCGGAGCACCAGAATCTCGCCCGGGAAGCAGCAGAAAAGATTCTAGAAAGAAGAAGGGCAAGTCGGCCGAGACAAAAAATTCCAGGAAGAGGAAGGGCAATTTGGGAAGTGTAGAATCAAATGTGGAAGAGACACCAAAAGCTGCCGAAGAAGAACCTAGACCAGGTAAGAAGAGGAAGGGCAATTTGGGAAATGTAGAACCAAGGAGCCATTTAAATGTGGAAGAGACACCAAAAGCTTCTGAAGAAGAACCAAGCCTGGGTGGGAAGAGGAAAGGCGATTTGGGAAATGTAGGATCAAAGAACCATTCAAATGTAGAAGAGACACCAAAGGCTGCTGAAAAACAACCAACACTAGGTGGGAAGAGGAAGGGCAGTTTGGGAAAAGTAGAATCAAATGCGGAAGAGACACCAAAAGCTGCTGAAGAAGAACCAAAACTTGGTGGGAAGAGAAAGGGCAATTCGGGAAAAGTAGAATCAAATGCGGAAGAGACACCAAAAGCTGCGGAAGAAAAGCCAACACTAAGTGGAAGGGTTACGAGAAGCAGAAAGTCAATCGGTTGACCAACTAAGATAGTTTCAAGGGGAAACCTTTGTAACGCACCCCAGAACGACCTTTAGTAAGGGAAGCATGCTGCACTCTTTTTTTTTCCTCACAAAAATACACCTAAACCTTTCATTTAACGTTAGAAGACAACGACCTCCTCCGTTAGATAGAACGTCGTCAGTTTGTTGCAAAAATGGTCGCTTTTGTTTTCCACAGACTGTATTTGTGATCTTTTTTTTACAAAGGTGAGAGTCAGTTTTTTGCAACAAACTGACCGCGCCAATGCTACTTAACGGAAGTCGTAGTTTTCTAACATTAAATGAAAGGTCTAGCTGTGTTTTCGTAAAAAAATGGTCGAGCAGAATATATTTTTCCCAAACATAAGGTTGTTCAAGGGTGTCGTAGTAAAGGTTTTTCATCGTTTCGAATCGCCTGCATGTCTCGAAACTTGTTGTTGATGCCATTGTTGTATTTGGTTAATGGTTCTGAGGGTCTTTTCCTAGTTTTATTAGGCTGTTTTGGTTCTTTGCTGTTTTCAGGTACGCTAAATAGAAACATTTGTCTTCTAATTGTAAGAGAAGACATAGTGCTCAATGTGGCTGAAACTTAGAATGAGTAACACACCCATTTGTTTTTACAGTAAAGAATGATCTGAAGACAGTAATGTTTTGTAATCTTAGTAATGAGCTGTGTTGAAATATTAAGTAAATTATTTAATATAATTGCAAAATAGTACCTTGATTCTCATTTATTTAGCATAATTGGAAAAAGATACCCTGATATAATCATTTTTTGTACCTTGTGGCATATATTTTGAATGTTTTTTTGTTGCAATTGTATAATAAGATAAGTTTACTCTTAAAATTTAAATGTATAAAAAACAAAAAACTCGAGTTTTCATATTTCTCCATTTTTTTCTTCGCAAAAATATAATGATGTGAAAATTTAGATATTTTGTTCGCTAATCGTTAATTTTTGAGAGTAACAACAAATTCAGTATACATTTTACAATTATCCCTTAAGAGCATCAATAGCTTGGCTATTAGCCCTCAAATCACCGACCAAATCACTAAGAGCTGTCCCGTCCTTAACAAGATTGTTGACGGAAACATCTAATATATTAAAATAATCCTATCAACCGACTGAAACAAAAAGCCTCCCACACCCATATACCTACGGGTAATCCTATTTAAACGTTGAAGGAGGAGAGAGAAAAACGACCATGCTTCCGGAAACAAAAATAGCAGACGAGTAGTAGGCTCCTATTGGGTGCTCTAACATGATGAAATTACAGAATTAGCCTCCGATGGGCTCAATTTTCTCTGTAGGAAGGCCCATTTGGGGATCAGTATCGTTCGTTCGCGCGAGGTACATTGCAGAATAGCAGAGAGAGAGAGAGAAGAGAGCTGAACCAGCTACATGGAGGTCAAGGTCGAAGAGAATGACCTGAAAGCCGCCGGAGCCGAGCTCTTGCCGGACGGCCGTCGTGGCCTCCTCATCCACGGCTGGAGGATCGAGTCTAGCAACCGCTCCATCCTCACCTCTCCCGATCTTCTCCGGTACTTTCTCTCTATCTCTCTATATGTATCTCCTCAAACTCTGCTTTACCTCTGTTCATAAGTGTTTCTTAGACCGTAGCATTTTGAATTACTTTTGTTGCTTCGGAAATTCATTTTTTCTGATTCCAGAATGCGAAACTGATCGCGTTGTTGTATTTGTTGTGGAGTGTTTTTCTCCTCTATGATTAATTGATGTTCATGTGCTTTGTTTAGTTTGAAATCGAGAATCTATTGTGTTTTTGCTTTGATTTGGCTTTAGGAAGGATTAGAACTTAGAAATGTGGAGATAGGGACTAAAATGGCAGCCAAACAGTACTTTTTTCAGTATAGACTTCATCTCGTGGAGTTATAGGCTTAATTTTCATGGAGATTGCTGTTTGGGAAACTGTGTATTGCATGTTGTGAAGGTTTAGTAAGCTCGTGAGTAGAATTTGAACCTGAAATTTGGAAGTTTCATGGAGATGATTGTCGTGCTTGTAGGTGGGAACAAAAGCTTGAAACGTCTCACTTGCCTGAGATGGTGTTTGGGGACAGTTCTTTAGTTCTAAAGCACGCTAGAAGTGGTACTAAAATCCATTTCAATGCGTTTGATGCTCTGACTGGGTGGAAGAAGGAAGCGTTGCCACCTTTTGAAGTTCCTGCTG
>JAYMSV010001795.1:0-12120 GCA_036897745.1 Erodium moschatum | reverse complement strand
AGAATTTTCTGATATTAGTGGATTTAGTCCAGGAGTTGAAGAATGTTCAGTGGATGCTAAAAAGTTAGTTACAAACACGGAAAGGGTTGCAAACCACGATTCCACTTCAAACCAATCCGTTGATGATACTGCAATTATTGGTATGTCTTTATAGTTTACCTGAAGTACCTGGTTTCCTTACATGTTTTTGTTTCTGTTTTCAGAAATTAGCAGTCCTTTCCAAGGATACTCAATGGAAATAAATTTAGACAAAAGTGCTAAAGTCCACAACATATTGGCAACTTCATATGACTAATTTTAGGAAGGATCCAATTGGTTTTAGGATATAAACTATAAAATGAACATGGTTGGAGCAATGGATAAGTTCCCTTATACTTGAATGATTTAGCTGTCAATACTCTATAGCACTGATGTGATGCATATGTAGGACATAAGCATCACAAGAAGCTAAGATATTCCAGATTATAATGATATGAAAATAGTGGAGCTCCTTTGTTCTTATGTTTCTTTGACACGTATTACTTGATAGATAGTAATAAGGATTGCAGTAGCTTCATAGTTACCCAGTGTGTTTGGCATGATATACTATGTGAATTTAGTCCATTTTGTAATCAGTCACCAATTCTTGTTGTCAATTACATGGTTCCCATGCAAATGTTATTACCTCTGAGCCAAACCAATATAGGCTTTTTGAAAGAATATAAACTGAAATAATGCAGTATGGTTATTTGAAAAATGCTTATGGATGCTGAAAAATCTCATGCAAGCTTAAGTCATCAATCAATGGTCAATTTACTTTTTCTTGCACATAGAACACAATTGCAAATGGCTAAAGTTAAAAAATGTACTGGGCTGATGTTGCTTCCATATGTTTACTGTCTCTAAATTTCAATTTTCCTTTTATATGATAATTTCGAATATATTCTGCCCTATATCTGGAAGAATTACTCTGAACCTTGCATGGCATTGACACATGCCATGAACATTAACTTTATTACAATGTTTTGCTAAATCTAGGCATGTTATTACTTTTAGTTTCTTTCCTGTTCACTTGTGGCCATTAACTAGATGAAAGGTCAAAAAGAAAAAAAAAACTTAGTTACCTCAAAAGTAATAAGGGAAGTATGTATTATATATACCCTTAAGACGTGTCTATGAGGATAGTGAAATGAATTATAAACCCCAAGAATTGAACTGGGCAGAACAAGACCATGGCTCAGATCATCAACTAGAAATTGATCTGAGCAGTTCAATTCTCTAGATTAGTTTGAATATGTATTATATATCCAAGTAAATTTATATAAGTGTACATCTGAAGATAGTGAAGTGTGTTTAGTGGCCTCTACCACAGTTCAGTTCTCTAGTTGATCTGAGCCATGGTTTTGTACACTTTCTTCCTAGATTATTGAATTTTTGTTTCAGGTAACCAAACATGAACTATTATTTCAAGCTTTTTCTACATGCTCATTAGATTCTTATACTACTGTAGTTGCTATCATTATTCAGTTAGGTTAACGTTCTTCTGATGTGGGACAACTTCAACAATGTTGAACCCAAACACATACTATATCTTTTCCGGTCTTGATTTGACAACTCAAACCCATAGTACTTCTGCATTTTCAACTCAAACCCATAGTACTTCCGGTCTTGATTATTTTTTGTTGCAATTTACTTTTTCGTATCTTTGCCACTTTTATATGATTGTCCTCAAACTCATTCCTCACTTATTTGTGCAGATATAATTCAATCCCCCAGCAGTTCAACTGACATCTACCAAATGAAAAATCATGAAGTTCCAGATTATAAAACCGATCAATTGGAGATTACATTGCAGTATGAAGATGATATGCCTACTCTTCAGTCAACGTTGAATTCAATTACAGGTAGTACAGCTAAAGAATTGGTTACTTTGCTTAGCAATGACAGCAGTAGCCCATTATGCAATTCAGACCCCAATAAATATGATAAACCTGCATATGACACACTGCATGAAAGTGAGACTAAAGCTGGCGAGAGTGTGACAGAAAGCTCGTCAAATGTCCATGAGCAGGATGACTATTCTAGGGGGTACCCAGAACCCAGTGTTGTTTTTCAAGATATTGTGATTGAGTACATTATAACTGAAATTACTGAGGTAATACCTAAATTGGAGAAGACAGAAGGCCAAGATGCCTTGTCAGCTGATACTGGAGCTGTTAAACTTTCAGACGATTCTTTTGATTCTGCTCAAGCTACAGACTCGACCAGTTCCAATTATATAGGTGAGGTTGGTGATGGAAAAGAAGGGAATGAAAGTGTGCATGTGCTTTCTGTGCCTGAGGATGTGTATGTAGTAGACCATCCTGAGATCAAGCTAGAAGGTTTTAAAGGTCACAAGGGACTAAAATTATGCCAACCCGTTTCCTCAGATTCATGTACAAGAATTGAGGATGAGGAAGCTAATCTTGAAAGTCCCATCTGTAAGGAGAACTCTTCTGGTTTCCAATCAAAGCAATTGATTGACAATAGCCAATCAGATGTAGGAGTTCCTGCATATGCTGCAACAATTGAGATGAAGAACAACCCTATCGATTCCTACAGTAAAGAAGAAATACCTTGTGATATTTTCAGGGATTCTTTGCAGAGAAGTTTTCCCGATGTTGTTACTGAAATTGCACCTGATGAGAATTTTATGGAAACCTCCACGGATGCCAAAGTTAATGAAATAACCAACTTAGTTTACATGGCAGAAGCTGGAAATTATGAAAAGGATAGACATGAAAGACTTGATATGGCTGGAAATGAGAACTTTGGAGCAGTTTCAGAAGGTGATGGTACAGAAAACACTGTAAAAACTCATGAGTCTCCTGATAATATGTCTAACTTCCAAGTGAGTCCAAGTAAGGGTTACAGTGTTGGCCATGAAGAACACTGCAAGAGGGAAAAATATGAGAACAAGGGCTCTGGAAGACATTTAGAAGAAAATGTCCCTGAATTTGCTTGCAACCTTCAAGACTCTCCAGTTGCTGCTGTGGGCGTAAGAGAAGAATCCAATGATAAGGTGTCAGAAATTGGATGTAGTCAAATGGATACAGTTTCAGATTCAAGCACAGGTGGTACTGATGTTTCAAATATTCAAGAAAGCAAAGGAGACAAAATCCATGGCAGCAACACGATACAGGCAGAGTATGTAGATAGAGTCAGTATGCCTAGTGAATCGTATCATGGAAAAGAATTTGAAACGTTTCAGAAAGCTTCAGAATACCATATTGGAGAAGAGGGAGTGGTTTTGACTCAAATTTCTGCTGCTGTTGAAGAAAATGATCTGAGGGGGAATGGTGGGGATACTTCCAGAATTGGTTCTGATACCTTGCAAGCAGAACGAGATAACAATATTGCTACAGAACACTCTGCTGCTGCTGATGTATCAATTGATTCGTGTAGCCAAACTGATAGTGTGGAGGCCCACTGGGGTTCTGTTTCAGGTAATTTTGTGTTACTGTGGTTCATGGCTGTGGCTTTATATCTTGCTTGGCATAAAGGGTAATGATAAAAAAATCTTTTTAGTATTGCTATGCTTTCTCTGACCACACTGTAAGTAATGCATATTACTTGCCACTTAGTTTTTGGAACTCAATGATTATAAACTCCACATGTAGGTAATTTTAATTCAGATCTATTCATGTTTTGCCGTTAGACATCAACAAGTAATTTACAAGTGGGTTACACATACATGTATATAGTTTGAAGATAGACATACAAGTATTTATAGGGATCTGCTCCCATAGAATGAATATCCTTACCAAAAATATCAATTTACAAGTGGGTTACTTAATGCAAGTGTTTTTGTTTGTGGAACAGTGTTTTCCGCCCAATCAGAGACCACCGACTTGAGGAAGCTGAAAGTTGAACCACACAGACAATGTTCTGACAAATCAGATATATGTGAACTGCCAGTTTTCTCAACATTGGCTGAACCAGGAGCTGTGACTATACAAAAAGATGATAGTTCAGATATCCAGGCACAGCAGAATGCACATCACTCAATATCGGCATCAGCACAAGCTGGGAGGTTCCCTTCTCTTACCAATGTCGTGAATGACTCACCAGGAAGAAAGAAGAACGAGGAGATGGTTGGTGCAGTCACAGAACGGAGCTCTATGATATCACTTATAAACGAAACTAGACAAAAGTACCAAAGGGAAGAAGAGAGTCGAATACTAGTAGCTCAAAAGAATGATAAGGAGGCCACCACGGTAAACTTCCCTTCTCTTACTGATGTTGTGAATGACTCGCCAGGAAGAAAGAAGAACGAGGAGATGGTTGGTGTAGTCACAGAGTGGAGCTCTATGACATCATTTACAAACGAAACCAAAATAAAGTCCCCAAGGCCAAAAGAGAATTCAATACCAGTAGTAGCTCCAAAGGATGATAAGGAGGCCACAACGGTAAACTTCCCTTCTCCTACTGATGTTGTGAATGACTCGCCAGGAAGAAAGAAGAATGAGGAGATGGTTGGTGTAGTCACAGAGTGGAGCTCTATGCCATCACTTATAAACGAAACCAGACGAAAGTACCAAAGGGAAAAAGAGAGTCCGATACCAGTAGTAGCTCAAAAGGATGATAAGGAGGCCACCATGGTAAACTTCCCTTCTCTTACCAATGTTGTGAATGACTCGCCAGGAAGAAAGAAGAACGAAGAGATGATTGATGTAGTCACAGACTGGAGCTCTATGACATCACAGTCCCCAAGGCCAAAAGAGAGTCCAATACCAGTAGTAGCTCACAATGAAGATGAGGCCTCCACTGTGAACTCAATTTTGGGTACCGAATCACCTGCAGATCAAGCTACAACAGAGTCTGGAAAAGAGTTGAACTCTACGGCAAAGTACCCATCAGACATCAAGAGAGAAAAGAGAAAAGGTGGACCAATATGGGCTCCATTTATATGCTGCTTCTCTGTAAACCCGGATGAGAAGATACCTGAGGAATGATTACCCTTTAGCATTTGGCATATCTAGCATAGTTTTTTTTTGTAAATAAGAGGATTTTGACTCGTGAACTAGCAGGTCTTTCAGCGCATTTCTCAGAGCAGGATACAGGAAAATTTATGTTTTATATAATGTGTTGCCTGTATCATTTTGCTAATCAATTTGCTTAGAAAGGTAATCTGCAAATCATACATGAAGTGAAAGCTTAAAATAAGTTATTCAAATACCTCAATGTTATAAGTTCATTTGAGCTACATTCACAGTTAAAACTGCGAACCAAGACTTCATCCCTATGCATTTTTTTTCCCGGTGTTTGCAGGGTTTAAGTTGAGGTTAATTCATCCAGCAACTATCATACTCTTTGCCAGTATTTATCAACTTTCCATTTTTTCTATCGGTATTTAAAGTTTAGCTACTTTCCATTTTCTCTGTGTCTGTATTTAAAGTCTGTAGCTAGGACTAATGTATGTACCAAACTGTTGAGATAGTCATTATTTTCCTCAGAAACGAGCCAAGGTCCAATGAAATTCTTCAGGTGCCTTTCTCTGCTCAATTTTGTTTTCATTTTTCAAATGCATGTAATGGAAAATTTTGTTACTGTGGTTTTAGGAGTGGTAGTGATTATGTTAGGTTGGTAAGAAAGTTGCTCAGGACTAATTCAAGCATAAAATGGACATGACATGTTTGAAGAATATGAAAGGTGATGGACGCATTCTCTACCACAATACAATACTTGCCATTTGCTTTTCAAGAACTTTGGTTTGCCAGAGCTGATAGCAATGAGCCTTATTAATCTAGTGGTGTACATTCGTTTTGCAACTTGTCATAGCAAAGGGATCAAGAAAACGTTATTGAAGCTTGATTATATATTTAAGATTGTAACCTTGGTATTAAAACTACAGTATCAGTCACTTAAGCCAGAATCAAAACTGTAATTAATGTATATACAAAGATTTGGGTATGGGGAGATTTTCTTCAAATGATTCTAATAACCTCAGAAGGAAAGCTAACCTTTACATGGAGATATATGGAACTTAAATGATCCCTTTATCTGTCAAAGTCGTAAAAAACATTTCTATCTCTTTCAACAGTCTCTTTTTCCCAATATGTGTTGAATCCATCTCATTAGATGATACCAAGTGAACGAGACACTCACAAACCTCTCCTAAATCATTTGTAATGGGAGCCACCACCTCTCTATGATGCTTGTCTGTACAGTCATCTTCAGTCATGTCTGTGTACAAATGTTTTCTGCACGCCTGCATTTCAACAAGAAGAATATCACTTCTAAAAGTCGAAAGATCCTTCCCAATCCCGAAGGAAAATGGAGCTGTAACAGATGTGTTGCTAGTAAAATATGCTAATTTTTTTGGAGAATTGCAATTTCGCAAATAGTAGCACTCTTCTTTGATAATGGCAAAAAATGCTATGAAGCTGTCTTTTTACTGCACTTTGTTTCAAAATGACGATTTTTTTACTTAAAAAGTCTCAAGGGTAAAATTGTCATTTTGAAACAAATTGTTACAAACTGCAACTTTTTTGACATTATCAAAGAAGAAGACTACAATTTACAGAAAGTGAATATCTTCAAATTACCCCTTAATTTATCAAGATGTACACAACAGAACAGAACCAAGAAAATTCACCTGGAGCACCCGGTTTAGGCTATCAATCTGTTCAGCTTTCATGAAGTCGCAGTTGAGTAGCTCTCGAAAAAGCATTATCATCTCAGGGCTCACATTGCTACCTGCAAGGTTTTCGATCATACCAGATATGCAAGCCTCATCGAGAACAGATTTCATCCACTCAGGAGCCTTGTTCAGTCGTAGCAATGCGACCGCAACATGAACTGCAGGCTTGTGATGATTTATATAAGACTTTGAAGCCAAAGATGGAACTGCCATAAACATTGCGAGCTCTTCTACAATCAACCTGCACCAGTTATTCTTTCCAGAAACACTTATCTTCTGCACATCCACTCTTCCCCAGCTCAAAATCATTGATATGCAGAGGCCACAGTTTGTAGCTACTCTGATGTCACTGTAAAAAACTAGGCCTTCCAGTACAGCCATTACAGACATTAGATACCTCGAGGTGCATTTTAACTCCTCATGTGTCCTATATATCTGGTCTGATAGTCTTTTAAACAACTCCAACAGGCAATATGAAGCCATAAGCTTCACCATAGGAGACCCAAAATGCATTAGCCTGCACAAGTCATGGCAACTGATTCGAATCACCGAAAGTGGTTGCATTTCATGTGAAGTTTCAAAGAAACTCTGCCAGTCCAAAGTCCCTGGTGAAACAGCGGGTATACTAAGACAGAAAAATATAATAAAAGGTCAGCTTTCACCATTTGGAATTAGATGTTTTGAATAGATAGATTTTAGAAAACAGATTAAGTAAGTGCACTCCAGTAAAAAGCACTGACCTTCTTAAAGCAAAATAGTATAATAAAAGCACAAATATAAGAGTTTCCCCAAGGCTTGTTCCCTCGTCTTGCTCATTTAACGCGGGTCCTTTTGAACATGTTTCATGAATTGTGCTTGTGATTGCAGAGACCAGTGAAGTGTTTAGAAATATGGCTTTTGATGCTTCTGGGAGAATTCCACTTGTAGAATGATACAAGATTAGTGAAATAATGGCAACTACTAGAAAACCTTCATGAGTCCAACCATCAGTAGCCACTGTGGCAACTAAATAGTCCATCAACTACAGAGAAGGTAAAAATTGCAATTAATTTAAATAAAAAGAAAGAGAAACTGGAAAAGATTGGAATTGTGACAGTTACCCTCATTGTCAGCACAAGCCAAGCTTCATCATCTGAAAGTCTTTCAGAATGCACTGACCATAATATATTAAATATCAAAAGGGCAATGGCACTGAACGTCTGTGGGGGGGAAGTATGGCTTGGGTTGTAATAAAAACTATGGATTGCACTGCCTATGCCATGCATGCATAACTGGTCTGAAGCAGCTGGACATATATTAACAATCATGGTCACGAGATCCACTACTGAAATAATATCGTGATCTTGACTTTCTTCCTCTACAAGCTGTTTCAGTAAGCATACTAAGAGTTTTCCTCCATAATTATCTCCTGCTGCTACCAGTTCTGCAATAGCTTGTACACTTAAAATTTGACTATTTTTTCCATGACCACTGATTTTTGCCCAATTTGAATGATTATTTCTACAGAACTGCAGAATCTGATGAGCCAGAGGCTTGATGATTCTCTCTTGTTGAAACAACCATTTCAGTGATGCTGAGTGGATTCTTGCAGAAGGCAAATCCCATCCACTTAAAGTTACAAGCTGGAACAAGATCTTCTCAGCTTCTGGACTGTAAGCAATTTGGTAACTCATCTTTCCTAAGCCCCTATACAAACCGTAAAGATTCACTAGTTGAGTCAATGTCAATGAATCAGCAGGCCCTCTTAGGTAACCAGTGCTGTTGAGAAGAATATATTGTTCAAGGGAAGCTAGGACCAACTTTTCATCTGCAAGTCTGGGAAAGAATACATCAGAATATGAGGATAGATAGTTGATAGATGTAAAACATATAAGACAGTAGGAACTAGGCAAACTGTAAAGAATCAGGAGCTCCATTACCGTTCATCAAATAAAGAACTGATATATAGAATCAGCAGAACTGCTGATTGACAAGTAGCTAATTCTAAATTTTTGGTGCTCTTCTGCCCAAGAAGAAACAGCAAATCAATAGGATCACATGGCAAATACATAGCAGCATCTCTGATTATTTGCCCGGAATCATGTCCCAAGAGAACATCCATAACTGAACTGAGAATCAGGTATACTCTCCACTTCATTTTTTCTGTAGAAAACAAACCTAGGCATCCAAATGAAAAACTGAACCAAGAAGATAAAATTAAGGCCATTGCAAATTCCATGGTTAGGACAGACTCCTGAAGCAGTACTGAATGAAATGTTTCCAGTATCCCAAGGACAATTTCCTCTTCCATTTCATTGATTTCTGTTTGAAGCCAAGGCAATAGGTGCCTTGTACATACATCCACTATGCAATTCTGAAGCTCTATGTTACTGGAATTGTCATTTGAGCATTCTTCATGACTGTATCCATATGCCTCTTTAAGCAGGTACAAGGAATGCAAAATTTGACCAGGATGTTTTGTGGATGTGTTAAGCCAAGATAAAACAGCATTGCTTGATGCTTCTTGAAGTGATTTTGAAAGATTTAAGTTCCCTTGACAAGATGGAGATTTTATAAGAGATACAAATATTGAGCAGGCTGTTATAAATGTTTCTGGAAGCATTCCCAACTCCCCATCAATGTGCCGTTGGAGCATCTTTGTTAGAATAATAACTAGTTCTTCAATATGAGGAGGGGAAACTATCCCGGGGCAGTTGGCAATGCATTTCCATATGAGTTTGAGTGTCGAGCTTTGAACAGGATGAAAAGGAACTTCAGCTACATAGCGTAATACTGGAACCAGAGTTGCAAAACCTACAGCCAGTCTTTGTCTAAAAGGTTGCTCAGCCATAGATAAAAGATCAAGAACCTGAAGGCAAGAGTTGACCATTGGATCCTTACATTCTATACATCAAAAGAACACATTTATTAGCCTGTAATCAAAATACTTCTTTCCATTTTCATGTAGAAATACAAAGATACATATATGTTTGGTTACTTTCTTTTCTAGACTGCTGAAGTTTTAGCACGACTAATTTCTCTATGCCTACACTTGATGACAAGAAAAGTTGCAGCAATCTATACTCTACAGAGGGCCAAAAGCAGTGGCAAAAACTGAAGCATCAACTTTAAAATGAATTTTTTTAGGCCCTGTTAAAGTCGTCTTAGTTATTGATAGAATTGTTATAGTTTTTATGTAAGGCATAAGGCATCCCCCTCTAGGATCTAGGAGCCCAAACTGCTTTTCAATCATGCACATAGTTTCTCATGAAGCCAAATAAAGTGTAAACGCACTCACCTGACAATCTTAGAATTTCAAATACGTAATCAGCAATGTTTTCTTCAATCAAGGCCTCAATCTTCTCCCCTGAAGCACCATCCGTAGACAAATAATTAATAATTAAACATAGTGTGCTGATTTGGACTTGGCTGTCAGTTGAAAGCAGAGGGCCTTTGATGGCTTCAGCAAACAAGGTATTCAGATGGGGGGCATCAATTCCATCTTCTGTTTCCTGCACCAAGTTATCTCCTTCATAGGAAATGTTTCTTGTGTCATTTGTGTATGCATTCCCAGTAAGCCCTCCTTGAGACATCACGGTCAAAAGTGCTAGACAAGTAAAATAAAGAGTTGTTAGCTAGAGCAGATGTTGCAAAAAAAAAAGGTAAGGAACATATATATCTTGAGGACTGCAGTAAATATCGAGTTAAAAGGCTTTTTTTAGCAGCAATTTCTAATCTATCTCTATCCCCACCCCTGCTCCCAAGCAGAGGACCTACTAGGATCCGAACACTTAACCTCTTACTAGGCAGTGCTCGTCTGGAACAACCAAAAAGGTTTGTGATTTACACAAACAGTAAGTCCCTAAAACTCAGCTTGTTATTCACTTTGTATCATTCGATCATTAATCAATGGTCATTGGTAGTATGTGATTCAAATTCATGCCTGAGAGATCTCTTTAGCACAACATAGATGATTATAATTTGGCTTTCCTGTATACATACATAGCAAGAAATTCACAGTGGTCAACGAATCTAACTATGGTTCCAGGTCGAAGGTACATCCATTTAACTGTCCAAATGACAAATGATAAACTAGTTTGTGGAGTTGATGTTCCGTATTTTGCTAGCATACAACTATAAAGCGTCCTTAAGCCTGCTTAGAAAGAGGCTGAGGGTATATGATAAAAGGCTTGGTTCTTCTTGCATTCCTTTCAAGTAGTTTCCCGGAAAACATAACTAGACACAAAAAGAAATTGAAAATTACCAAACAAAGAACAAAAGTCATGACAAACCTATACAATTCAATCGAACATCATCACTTTGTGTCTTCACAAGGGCCTCCAACGAAAAACGCAAGAGCTTTGGAGAAAAGGCGAATAAAACAGCGGCCCCATCATCATCCTCAGATGCATATTGGAGGATGGACAATTTGTATAGAACAAACAAGATCTCCCCTCTGATTTCCTCACTGCACAGAAGCAACAAAGTAGAATGAAGCCAAATTGTAGTTAGATTTGTTGAGTGTGTTAAAAGAGCATGTCTGACCTCTCAGGCTGAGTTATTTGTTACCTTGGCAATTGAAGACCTGCAACAAGATTGGATACAAGGGCACTTTTGTCTTTAATGTGAGCAGGACTATATGTTTGACACTTTAAGAGAACCCCTAAACAGTGAAGCTGCAATTGTAGAAGAGACATAAACAAGATTGGTTATGAATTCATATCCTTTCAGAATGATGTTTCCACATTATTGAAAACCATTCTCTAAACGTAGAGCCAATACATCCAATAATAGAACAGATATCAGACCACAAATTTTGACGTGTGGATTTATGAACACCAGCAATTACAGGGTGGCCAAGTACACGAGGCTAGCACCGCTAATCAACTATTAACTTGAGAAAGTGAAGTCTCTCCCATAAACAGGCCTTAAACACAACCATAGCCATATGTAGACCCTATATTTCCTTTCCTTTAATTTCTCATTAACAGAACAATGCAGATTCTTAAATCCACTATTACACACAACTGACTGAAATCACAACCTGAACTGAACTAAAACATTCAAAAAGTTGGATTCTAGAGCTAAAACCCGAAAAACCAATATTGTATGGTGCACACAGCTTAAATTAACTAACCATTATAATCATGTAATCTCAGAAACCAGACAATAGCACCAAACACTTGTCAACAGCGGGCAAAACAAGTAAATTCACAATCCAATTCAGAACAAGCTGAGCCTTACCAAACACACATCAGAAACATAAAATCAAACCACAATGCCTAACAAGCAAGCCCGAGATCAATAGTATCTAACATTGAAATGAAGTAGTAACAAACAAGCAAGTAAAATCACGTTCTCAGATCCAGAATTACGTAAAACTAATTACCATGTAAACCTGGCGGCGGTTCCAAGCCAGCGCGCCGGAAGAGAGGTGGCCAGAGACCCTAGCGACGAACTCGGGCCAGACGGGGCCGCCC
>JAYMSV010001794.1:0-12123 GCA_036897745.1 Erodium moschatum | reverse complement strand
GTTAACAAACTTTAATTACAATCTATCTATAAGACTATAAGTCCAGAACACATGCCAGCGTGGCAACCTCTTTTCAGCGCTTTGCCTCAACGCAGCTCTCTCCTTCCTTGGCTTCTCTCTCCCTTCCAGCTCAACTAAATTTTATTTCTGGCAATCAATGTTTCTCTTCCATTCATCTCCCTTTTCCCTCATTCAATTGTAGTAACTCCTTCTCTTCCGCTTTTGTGTTACCTTCTCTCTGCGTCCGCACTTTTCTTCCCCTTCGATTTAGGTCGTTTCACTCATGTGAATATAATCGGGGCTTTTACTTGCTTATCCATTGGGGATTCTCAGAGTAAGAGAAGGTCGACTCTCAGATGTAGGGCGAACGATTCGAAAACCCTTCTCCGGTAGTACGAACACCGTCCCCCAATCCCAGTCTTCTCCGGCGACACTGAAACCCTATTCTCAGCCGAAAACCAAGCCGATAACCCCATCTCCATAGCTTCCGACGGATCCGCCGACGGGCCTTCAACTCCGAAACCCTTAACCCCTCCCGGTGAGTTCTCTCTCATGGTTTGGATTTGGGAAATTTTGTTTGTTTATGATAATCTTGGACTCAATTACTTAACTGTTTTTATGATCAATTAGGAGGAGCCAGAGTTGATAAAACAAAACTTTGGGATGATTTGGAGGAAAAGGAAGCCGGGGAGAAAGATGAATTAGAGGATGTCATATATGGGTCGCTTGGGTCTTCTGCAACCACCAGCGCTAAAGCTCCAACAGGTAAGTTAAAGCCATGGCCATCTATATTCGTTTGTTGAATTGAATTGTGGTGATGATTGGAAATTTTTAGCTGGGGAGTTTTGGTTGCAATTGAGCATATCCATTTCTTAGATTACTCCATAGTTTTGTATTGTGAGGTAAGTGAATTAGCATCTGATTGGATGATGTTATATTTTTTTTTAGATCTTCTAGCCTTGTGTCCTGTTTTGTTGAAGATTAAATCTTAAATGGCTGGAAAATATTGAATATAGAAGAAAATGAAGGAGATGAACTGGATGAGTACATTGCAATCTGGTGTTCGATGTCGATTTTGCAGGTAATTACTTCTTCCGTCGAAGCTCATGATTCCTCTGATACGATTGTTTGTTTATTTTGGTTGTGTGGAGAGAATATGAAGGTGAAAATTGCTATTTCCGTTCGTATTTGGTGATTATTTAAAGGGGGTCTGGATCTTACTTGGTTTTGGATGAGCTAGAGGGCATGCGAGTTTATCTCAGCTTCCATGTTCTAAATGTTTATTTTACCGATTTGTTGTGGTGTGATTCTTTTGGCTAAGCACGTTGTCTTGCTATTATTATGTGAATCGCTTATCGGAAGAATTTATTGGCAATACTGATTCATGTGAGGGAGTTGGTGTCGAAATTGAGTCCCACATTTTGTTTTTCATTGACCAAAATTAAATGAGTTGGATGTTTTGAGCATCTTTGCTGAGTTGATTTTGAGTTCTTTCACCTCCTCACACTGTAGTAGTATGAACTTAGTTAGTTGAATCACGTCGGTTATAATTCAAAGTTGTTTGTTAGTGAACTTCGAGAAAATACTGTTGGAATGGGTGTGTGCTTAAATCTAATTTGCAGATGTAGGTTATAAATCCCACAATTTATTGCCAATACATGGCATTACGAAATGGGTTCATAAATGTGAATACATCATGACTAAATCATTGTTGTTTACGCAATTCATAATGTTATTTCTGTCTATCATTGACCCTTTGTCTGATATGTGCATGATGAACTGACATGAACATTTAGCTCCTGGAAGAAAATTTAACTTTCAATGGTACATCAAAAGACCATTCGAGTATGACTTCAAGTTACTTGTGGCGGTCAGGTGCGTATCATGATCGATTCAAGGTTGATTTTGAAGCCTATATACTAACTCTGACGATTCGTTGTTGCATATATATGAGCCACATAACTTTGGTTCACCAGGATCCCTAATTTTCATTTGCATATGGATTCTGTTTCTTCTCCGTTCAGAAATGACACCGTTTTTGGTATGCTTTGTGTTTTATAGGGGAGTTAACCGGTGATTGATGGCGAGCAATAGGACGGAGAATGGAGGAGAGTTCAGCTTCTCCAGCACCTACGGGAATGGTATGCTCGAAGACATGGTATTTCTTCTATTTTTTTTCCCTAAATATTGATTGAGCTATTTCCGATTTGGGTATGTTTAATTTGATTGATTGGAATTTGGGTTTGGTTATCTTGATGATAAAGAAAGGTATGTTTAATTTTCATACGTTTGCAGATTTGATGTTGGTTGTTCTCTGTGTTATATGGTAAAGGTATGTTTCTAAAAAATAAGACTATAAGGCCAGAACACCAGCCAGCGTGGCTCACCTTTTCTGCCTTCGTCGGAGCAACATAGCTCTCTCCTTCATCCCGATTCTCACGACCTCTTCCGATTCTGCGCATTCAATTTCAGGTCCGTTACTCTGCTCCCTGCCGCTTCTTCTCTTCCTCTTAAATGATTCTATGCAGCTATAAATCAGAATCTTACTAACCTGGATCAGAACTTGCGGCTTCGATTTGCCAAGTCCGATTCGATTCTTCGATTTGCCCTTAATTAATCAGTTTTGACAGTGTAACAAACTTGATATTGTTTGGTATGATTTTCATTTTGTAAAAATTGCAACTAAGGCTCTTCATTCTCGCAGAACCTCCGGCCACTACCGATCTCTCATCAGTCTCTGTAGCAAGGTACTGTCTTTTCTAATTGATTTGGTTTGAATTTTAAGGCTCAGCTTAAGTTTTGGTTGTTTTTTCTCACTCTCCTTTAGTCCCTTTCTACTCATCCCACGCTCAACCGGATTAAAGAAGGGAAGATTGTCTCTGTGTACTGGTATCAACGTTCGTGTTTGAGCAAGGTACTTAGAAAAATCATGTTATGTTCCTTGTGTACTGTATGTTTACTTGGTAATATGCTATGTGTTTTACTTTGTGCTTGGTTTTCCTAAAATAAGATTGTTTAGTGTACTTTGAGTTTGATGATCTGCATAGCTTCCGAATCAAAAACCAGAGTCTGCAATCTGGTTCTTAAGGCTTAGATGTTTGATTTGGTCGCTTGAGGTTCTATTGTTGAAAGATGTGGTATTTTAACCCCTGTATTCCTCTTTCCTTCATATAAAGTTGTATGTTGTTTATAAATATAGAGTGAGCAAATTAATTACGAGGAAGAATCTGGGTTATCGTCGTTGTCCTCAAAAGATGTATCTCGATTCTGAAGCTATTTTCATTCTCATATGGGTTATTTTCCGACCAAATTTATGTATAACAACAGATCCTTGATTTGATTTTCAGATGCACCCATCGCAGACATGTTTCATGTGATCAGTTGATCTGCATACTCATTACACATATCAGGTAATAAAGCTTGGTATTTGATGGTTGAGTGAGAAATTAGATTTGAGAGGAAGATTTATGTTTAGACTGATTCATTTCGAATGGAACAAATATATAAAAAGAAATTTTGATACGTCAGGTAGGAATTAAGCATGAACCTATTGTAAAGTTTAAGATTGCATGATGCACGGGCTATGATTTGTTTTTTATATATATAAATGGGGATTAAGACTATCTTTCTAAACAGAGAACACAAGAGTACAAGACACACAAGCTTTGAACAACCAACACGAGTTGGTTCTAGTTAGTGTTCTATTATTTATACGCCTAAGACTATAATACTTTCTTAGGTCTGCACTTATACCTCAGATGATGACTTAGTTAGTGTTCTAGTTAGTGTTCTATTATTTCTACGCCTAAGACTATAATATATGAAGTTATGATGAACCTGATGACAGAAAAATGAGTAAGGCAAAATCAAACTTTCTTTTCAAATTAACTCATACCTCAGCTGATGACTTTCCACAGGTGCAATTTGAGAGTTAGTGTAAGATTAAGTTTATATGTACTGGTTAGGCGACAACTAGGACTTTTATTCAATAGTGTTACATTGATGTTGATTACAAGAAACATGATTAGCAGAACAAGCATTTTAGTGACTCTAATGATTGAGTGGTCCCAGTATGTCATTGATGATCAGTTGAGTTCAAAACATGATTATGTCCTTACTAATTGATTATCTTATTGCATTGGTGCATAAATGTTCTGAACTTATTGTAGTACCACTAATGACAGCAAATGCAGGAAATAGTGGATGCGGTGCAATATCAAGTCTAGATTGTCCACCATTCATTGCAGTAGAACTCTATCGGAAACATTTGGTATAAATCTGAATTTTTGCTTGTCTGAAACATGCCTTTGACTCTGGAGTCAATTTATCTGCTTTCATTTTGACAAATTTAAGTATGAACATTCCTCATCTCCAAAACCCCACTATTTTTCTGCAGCCTATGTGGCTGCCGAGGGAAAAGGGCCAGTGGAGTTTTACAGAAGCAAATCCCAGCCTAGCTGGATGTAAGGTATCTCTTTGTTAAGATCATTAAAAGTATAAACTTATGATTTTGACAAAAATTGACAAATTTCTGAAAAACTCATCAACTACTTGTAATTAAATTTAATTAAAAGGAGAACTGTTGGAACTTATGCCTGCAAACAATATGTGATTTTTTTAAAATGTTATTTATATGACTGCATTTTTTAAACCATAATATTATGGTTATTTTTGTTATGTTTATCTACTGTGTGATGTAAAAGTTGCAATATTGTGTTTCATGGCGTGCTGCATATTGAGGTTTCGTTTTCATTTTCCCCAATTACAAGTTATTTTTGTCCAGACCTGACTTTTCATTGTTTTGTTTTGATTTCGTCTTCTGGTTCTTTGTAATTTTCCAGATGAAATTACAAATTTTCTTTTATTTTTTACAAGCCCATGGAAAGGTTAATGTCTTGACTCATGTTTGTTTCCTTCATTAAAAGTTGAAATGAATCAAAATATTGAAAAAGGATTTACAGTCAGTTAAAATGTAAGAATATGACCGTTTTTGGTTGTAATTTCTCTGATCAGATGTTTTATATTTTTGTAAACCTTGCAAATCTCCATGTTCTCTAAATTTCTCTTATGTGTTTTATATTGCTTACTGTCCAATAAAAATCTATAGTTCTTATCTTCTTTTTTGTACTCGATTTTGTGAATCAGTTGTAAGTGGAGAAGGTATTGGATAAGAAATGTAGTGGAGTGACGTTTCGTTCTCCTACCGAAAGAGCATGTCCAAGGTATGCAACGCTTCAATTTCCCTATTTTCAATTGCGTATTTAGGAACTAAAATCAGATAACATTCAGTAGAGATGATTTTTTTTCATCATGCATCAATTAATTAGTACACATTTTTATTTTACCATGCATACATGGGTGGTGGATTTGGAGTTGAATGTCGATTGTCCAATAGCAAGTGTTAGAAGTAGGATAATCTCTTCGTCTCTCTCATATTAGTTTATAGTAGTAACTCATCTATTTAGTTGTATTTTAGGAAATTGTATTCTGGATGTGTTGCTTGGCTGGGCCATGTGCTTATTGGTTGTTTTTTTCTTTCATGAAATTATTAGGAGCTTTCTTATTGATATTTTCTAATGTTGTTTTGTTTGATCTTTTCATTTCATTTTGTGTGCCTTGGTATGGTATGTTCTTTTTATTTGCTGAAAACTTGATGAATATTAATGTTGTTTTGGTTTTATTGTAGTGACATTATTTCAACTTCCGAAATATTTAGTCTTTTGTAAATTTACAGAGTCAACACGATGAATTGGAGGAAAGATTATTCAAGGACAGAGCAGAGCTTGAGGCCAAGTACCAATAACTTTACCAACCACTTTACACCAAGGTAACTTCCCGTCTTTATGCAATTGTTTTTGTGTGTGTGAAAGAAAGTGAGTGAAGTCTTATGGTGTGCACTTCTTTGACAATGTATGGTTCTGATTGCACATCGTGTAAAGGTTGAAATGTTTTCCTCTGTTAAGTATAATGTATAATTGCAAAGGTTTGACATCATCAATGGCTTTACTGAAGTGGAAGGAGTTCCAAATGAAGCAACTTGTGGATAAAGCTGAGGATAAAGATGCTGCTGAAGGTATGCTGTGAAATTGATGATCTATTCGTTTCACTTTACTCCCTACTCAAGATTTGGTTCTAATTACTTCTAAATTCAGAGAATGGAGTCCCTGATTTCTGCCCTAATGCCATGAAAAATAATGAAGTACTTGCCGAGGAGGTTAGTGGCCTAGTGGGTTGAAATTATATAACGTTATATTTGATGCTTCCAAGTCCTTTCTCAAGTAAATCTCAAGTAAATAATCATGGTTTTTTTTGGGATTAGATATCTGAGCGTAATGAAACAGCTCTCAAGTATCTCAAAAACATTAGTTGGTGTAGGATTGATGATCCCAAAGGATTCAAACTTAGACTCTTCTTCGAAACAAGTCCATTTTTCAAGAACTCTGTTCTGACCAAAACATATCACATGATTGATGAGGATGAGCCTATTCTTGAGAAAGCAATAGGGTGAACTTATCTCTTTCTCAATTCTTTGTTAGTGCTATATATTGTTTTGAGGGTGTGTAGACATCAGAGTAGTGTCAATTTATTTGGGGTCATTCATATTTAGTCTATTGTTAATCATTGTTTTCATTTTCGTCTTTGTATACTGTTAGAGCTCAACTTCATCTCTACCTCTCATACACTTATCTCTACCTATCATCCACGGGACTAGTCATTGCCTACAACAACTCTTTCTTTACATCTCATATACAGCTCATATGTCTATCTCTATCTTATTGTATTCTCATCTATTAGAACACTTATCGTTGTACAGAAATACAATTTTTACAATTCACAACATGCCGACTTTTTTTTCCTTTTCTCCATCTATTCTTTCCATCGTTTGTTGGTTCTTTGCGAAACTTTATTTTCATCTCACTACCCTGACGAAAGTTTGTGACATCTCACTACCCTAACGAAACATTGTGTCAATTTAATACCCGCCGTTAGTTTCTGTATATTTTCCATCCATTTTTCCATCCAAAACACTTCAAAAGTCCATAATACCCCTCAATAACAGTCAAATTTTCAAACTCATGCCATTGGTTTTCAAAAATTCTTTTCATTTCTTTATTTTTTTTATAAATTCAGTTTTAATTTTTAAAAATCAACTTTTTTTATAAATTCAGTTTTTATTTTGAAAAATCAACTATTTTTTTTTTTATAAAAATCAGTTTTTGTTTTTATCTTTTGGTTCTTTTATTTAGTTAATTCTTTTTTCATATTTTTTACTTTTCAAAAAATCTGTTTTTTATTTTAAAAAAATCAGATTTTATTTTTCTTTATTTAATCTAATATATATATAAAGACTGAAGTAAAACCTCAATGATCCGTGAATTTCGGATGTGTTTTCCTTGATTCTCTCTCCTTCGATCTTATCTTCTCTGTTCTGTTGTGTGTTAATTTTCTTCTCTTTCCTCTATGTTCGGTCGCAATGGTTCACATTTTATGGAACAGATGCGATTATCAGTCGCATATTTTGATGTTCCAAACGTTGTCATGGTTGCTATAAATATATGGGTTTTTTCGTTTCTTCGATATCAAATCCACCATTCGTTCTCTGCTGCGACTGTGATGCTGGTTGCCTGCGAGATGTGATCGATTTAGAGAGGTATCGGCGATCTTTGTTTATTTTCTTTTTTCCCTCTCTACTGTTTTTTTTTTTTGGGTTTATAAGCAACTTCAGAGATCATCGTGGAAAGCCAAGAGAAAAGTGCGATGAAATTTTGCGATCAATCGGCCTAGCCGCTCTATCATGTTGACAGAGTTTTGGAGATGAATTTGGCTGGATTAGCTTGCCGACCTGGTTTGATATTGGTTTGGGGCTGCTTTGCTGATTCCGTGAGAATTTGGGCATTATATTCCCAATTTTATGAGATCGAAGGGGGCGAAGTAGGCTGGGAGAAAAGGGTTTCGGGAAGGTTGAAGGTGAAGAATATGGGCAGATTTTGATTAACGAGACTACGACATCACTACAACGGTTGAGTTGTTCTCGGCGCCGATTCTCACTGTTTTCCTGGAGAATTCGGCCAAATGATCTCAGGGATTTTGGTTCGTGTTCTAGGCGTGGGATTTTCCGGTCGTGATTTTGATTGGCTTTTTTTTGTTCCTTATTGTTCTGTTCTTAATTTCATTAACCAACTCTTAGAAGAATTCATGGTTCGGGTTTATATCTGATTTATGGTCCTTATGAGAACAAGTGTTTTTAGTTTGTCCTAGATTTTCTTCTGTCCTTCAAATGGTTGCTGTAATTTGGATGCATCCATGTTTACCTTCTGCTAATCACAATCTTGTTTTCCTAATCACAATCTTGTTTTCCATATAAGGCGTTTTGCAGGTACCACTTTTTGTCAAATGTGGTGGTGGAAGTAGCAAAGCGGGGTGTTTCTCTTCATTGATCGGCGATTTCGTGTTGGCCGTGGGGCGCGTTTTTTCCATTGATCGGCGATGTTGTGCTGGTGTGGGGCTTGGGATTTGCTGGTTGCTATTCTATTTTCATGGAGCAGTCGGCCAAATGATATTGTGCACACTTTTTGGTTTTGGTTAGTGTAATATTTGCTGGTAGTGATTTTCTGTTTTGCTTCTTCTTTTGTTCCCTATTTATTTTCTGATACTGATTCGGATTTGGATTTTAGTTTGGAATGTGGATCAGCTTCTGCTTTGATTTTTTGTTCGTGTTCTTTTTTCGAGCGTCGACAATGGGGAGAGGGAAGTTCAAGGGCAAGCCCACCGGAAGAAGCCAATTCTCCACTCCGGAAGAGATAAGTGAGCCTCCGAACCCTTAAATTTCTTGTCATCGCCGAAACCAAGCAGGAGATTCTCACCGGCGTAAACCTCACTGTCTATGAAGGAGAGGTATATATGTTCTCTGCCTCGTCTTCATCGTGTTGCGTAGTTGGTTGAGAGAGTTTTTGTTGTAATTGGAATTTGGAAGATCGATTGAGCCTGATTTTAACAGTCCATTATCGCCGTTTGTGGGTTTTTTTGTGTAAAAATTTGTTAATTCGAGTTGCGTTTATAAAATTGTGGGCATTAGATTTCTAGAACATTTGTTTTTGCTTTGGGAAAATAGTTTCTGGCATCAATTGAGCATGTTTTGTACTAAGTTGCTTTCATGTGCTGAATTTATAGGAGCTTATCTATTTATATGCATTTCTCCAAGTTTATTCTGTTTAATTTGTGTTTATTGTTATTTGTTACTTATATGTTAGTTGTGTACTCTACTGTGAAGCTGTTTTTGCTTTTCTCAAATTGGAATCAGTAAATTTGGTGAAACAGGTATCGAATACATGTGATCCATGCAGTGATGGGGAAAAATGGTTCGGGAAAGAGCACCTTTTCAAAGGTTGGTGTTTCGTGTCCTCAAATCGAGCTACAAAGTAATTTGACACTTCGATCAACAAGTAGACAATTATGCTTCATAGTGTGTACGTTGGTGTTTTGTTGAGCATGATGATTATCAAGGGATGTTTCCCAGATTCCTATATGTTTATATTTTCCTAAGTTGTATGTTTAGTTCAATTTTCTTTCTTATCACACCCAAATTCTTTTCTTTTTATATATGTGAAGAGCTCATTCTTTTCTTTTTATATACGTGAAGAGCTCGAATTTTCATTTTCTGTTTTAAGTGCGCGTCTGTAGTTCTGGACTGTTCATATACAAGAATCTCACTGCAGTCTATTGAACTGTTGGTTCTTGTTGGCCATCCAGAATATGAAGTCACAGAAGGCAGTGCTGTTTTTAAAGGGGAGAATTTGCTAGATATGGAACCGGAGGAAAGGTCTCTTGCTGGGCTTTTTATGAGCTTCCAGTCCCCAGTTGCGATCCCCGGTGTTAGCAATATTGATTTTTTGCGTATGTCATATAATGCAAAAAGAAGAAAACTTGGACAGCCAGAGTTTGGCCCATTGGAGGTAGATAATTATCTGCATATTCGTTAAGGCATGTTTTCATCGACTTGTACTCCCTTAAAGTATATTTTGCATCTTAGAGTAGGGAATTATGTCAAAGAATATGGGTAGCTTGAACTTTTATCTTTATACTAAGAGAAAAGAAACGAACGTGTGAAGTGGCAGCATAATTGTTGTTTCATATGCATGTAACTTATGAATGGAAGACTGAGCATGAGTTATGCTACTGTAATTTTCAAAGTTGGAAAGAATACAGTAGGAGACAGCCTAGGGATAAGTTCTGATCCTTTGACTGATCAGTTCTAGAAACTATATATGCATGTTCTGAGATCCTTAAACAGCCTGAGCCTTTCCATTCATAACATGGCTGTTGTGGATTCTGTGCTGGTCCTTGCCCTTGCAATTGGTATTTATTTTCACAATTATCATTTTTTCACTGAAATTGATTAATGCAACAACTTCTTTGTCATTTCTATTTGAACTGTAGTTCTGGAACATTTATATGTGTAATCCATGCACCTTTGTTTCTATAACAAAAGTTTATGTTTGTAGATACTGACATTACTTTTTCCTTAAAGTTCTATGTTATGTGTCTCCTAAACTGGGGATGGTGAATATGAAGCCACACTTTCTTAATAGAAATGTTAATGAAGGATTTAGTGGTGGTGAAAGGAATCGAATTGAAATTTTGCAACTTGCGGTATGGCTATGATCCCATTCAATTCAGTCATATTTTTTTTTTATCTTTTGAGTAGGACACTTTTGTTTTAATAGTAGTTTTTGTGCCTTACATAGAGTAGTTAACTGTTTGTATATGGTGATAAGGTGCAATGTAAGATTGTTTTATATGTGTATTTTGGGAGATTAACTTGTATCCGACTATAGGTTATAACCTTGAAATGCTACTTTCTTGCCTTACTTGGATCTCTAGCTAGGAAGTTGAAAGAAATGTGAAAAGTACAGTAACAGTTTTTGAAGGAGAAATAAATAAACTTTCTTGTTTTTTTATTCTGTTTCTCCTTCTTTCAACCGTTTTGAGATCTGATCAATCTCTAATGTTCCTCTCCCTATAAGATAAAATGATAATATATTTATAGAAGTTGACTTTATGTAGGCTTCTATAGAAGAGAAGTTCATTAAATTAACAGGTCCAGTGGTTGCAACATGATTTTCGCTCGAAGTATAAGGCTGCAACCTGTAATTTCCCCATGTGCTTCTTTAAGAACATCAAGGAATGAACAGCCTGATTTATAGATCATATGACAAATTTTTTTTTTATGATTTATAGTTCCTTATATCAGCTTACATCATGCATATTACAGGTTCTGGGGGCAGATTTGGCGATACTAGATGAAGTAGATTCAGGTTTAGATGTTGATGCACTCCCAGATGTAGCAAAAGCGGTGAACTGTCTTTTGACTCCAAAGAACTCTGTGTTGATGATTACTCACTATCTACGCCTTCTGGAGTTTATAGAACCAACATACATCCACATAATGGTAAGTCATTTGAAAATGTTGGAGGAATGTGTGTGATGAACGTATAATTATCCTTGGTATGAGTTGCTTTTGTGAAGCATATTACCAGTGTTTCATCATTGCAATCCTCTCAATCTTATTATACTGTGGTTCTTGTAAATATAATGCCACAGTATAGTAAACATCTATAAATAGCATTTGATGGGGTAACTTCGTTAACACCCCACATTTGACCTTTGATTCTCAAACACACACGGTAAAAGTGAAGGGTTACAAGTAACACTGTCACCTTTCATTATTCACAAAAAAAAAACACGGGTTCTGTCAGTTTTGTTCCAAAAAACCACTGATAAATGAGAAAGGTGACAATGTGTTCTTGATAAAACTATCACTTAATCAATGTGAATACGGGTTTTTGATTAGTAAGGAGAGGTTTCAGCCTCACTTTAGGGGGTGTTTTTGAGAATCAAAAGTCGTTGGGGTTAATATTATCTCTCATTCCTTTTTATTGCGAATAATTGTTCGTGTGTATAGTCTGTGTAGGAGGATGGCAAAATTGTGAAGACGGGAGATATTTCCATAGCAAAAGTCCTTGAGAAGGACGGCTACAAAGCACTTTTGGATGCATAACCGGTGTTTTGGTACTCTCAGGCTTTTCCTTTCAACTTGTACATGTTCTGTAACTTAACGTGAGA
>JAYMSV010001793.1:0-12126 GCA_036897745.1 Erodium moschatum | reverse complement strand
ATTAAGGGTGGGTAATATTTCTTTTTTATATATTTAGACGTAGTTATATGAGAAAAAAACGTGTACTCAATATATATATAGCATACTCCTGCGCACATCAGCTAAGAAACTATCTTGTGCACAACATGATTTAAGAGCCCGGGTTCTAAAAATCCCGACCAGGTCCCGTTTAGACGTCATTTTCTTGTTCGCCGACCCGATCAATTTCCGATTAATTCAATTAATCTCTGTTTAGTCTCCGATTAGCGCCTAGCGGTTTTTAGAACCTTGAGAGAGCAGACAAATATTAACATAACACCATCCGGAGGAGCCGGAAAATTATTATCTACCATCAAGTTGGCGCATAATGGCCGAACACGCGACGATACAAATTAGTTATAGATACGCGTGCGTGGAATAGAACTGAAAGGGACTCCTTCCCCAAGTATGGATTAATTCCTCGGAGCATTCGCATTGCATACATCTAAGCATGCCCGGAAGATTTGAAGTTGATGATGAAGGTTCTGATTTCCATGGGGAAGAGTTCTACCTCCAGTTTATGATGATCCACTAGTTTTCCTCTCGCAGCCTTGGCTTCTTCTGCTCCATGACCCTCTACATTCCACTTGAGTCTCTTTTTCTCCATTTCCTTCCTTTCTTGGTTGGCCGATAAGCTCATCTCCCTCACTTTACCGATCTGAAGACAAAGGCGAACAAGATATGAGAAATGCTAAGCTGGTCTGAAGTCTGATCACCAGTCAGTTGATCCTACCTTCTTGTGTGGAAGCAGCTTTTTAAGATCCACGCTGGCCGGTCCCGAAAGATCTTTATCCTCTCCGACCTAAGCCATGTTTCCCATGAGCCAAACAGACATATTTAACTTATAAGGCCAAAAAGAAAAGAAAATAAAGCAAAGATACATCTTAAAACCTAGATGCGAGAAGAGAAGCCAACAATCAACTCTGTCAAAACTTGTAAACTATGTAAAAACTTCAAGAGAATGCTCATTAATGCATTGGCCACCTGAATGGCTAAATTCGTATTTTGAATTTAAAACCAGTCATGTATATCGGGTTTGATTGCACAAGCACAACCAAAAAGGTTGTTTCCGTTTCTGTTCTTTTTATTCAATGTGGTCAACATCAACATTTTTCCTCATGTGTAAGACTAGACATCTACAGTAACCATAACAAGATAGAGGCCACATGATAGAAGTGACAATATGTTAAAGGGCTGAATCAGGTTCGCTCTAATACCATGTAACTTTCGAATTAAAAGGATCATATATATTGGGTCAGACTTTATAGTTAAAAGCTCAACCTTGTTATTTAAATTATGTAAGATTAAATTAAACAAAATATATTGGCATTCCTGCATTTTTTTTTGTGTGGAAAAATCCGTGGCATTTAAAACAGACACGTTTCTGAGGCACTGGAAGCTCAAAACGGGAAAGCAAAGTCTAATGATCATGTTGGAGTCTTACCAGTGGAATTTGGAAACTCATCCTAAGTTCAAAAGGAAATGGAGCATATCAAACCAAGAGTTGACTTGATGACACTCATAGTAGGAAAAGATGTAATTTGGAGTCGAGAAATGCATACCTCGTATAAATGAGCCAAACGAAGGAGAACCTTTCCACCGGCAAGCTCCTGCCAACTCAGGAATAACAGACTTGGCTTAGAGATGAAAAATGAATATAGTTTACATAACAATACTTTATCAAGGATGAAGACTGAAGTACCTGGAGAGTTATAATAGCTACATTTTCAGGTAAAGTGTAAGAGAAATCGATCCCCAAGAAAGTGGCTACGTGAGAATTCACCCAATTATTTTGATCCTACAAAGGAAGGTACTTAAGTGTTATCATGTACATCAACAAACAAAATTAAATATATTTTGCAACATTTTCGTTTGCTTCACCTGTTCAGTGAATGCTAACAGAAGAGGAGAATATATCTCTTGTCCAAAAGAACGACGCCACTTAGCACCCTCTCCAAGGGGATCGATTCTGAAATACAATTTTCCTCGTACCTGAAAATGTCATTATAAGAGCGCAAGCCAAAAAAAAGCATGAAGAAATAAATTTATGCTGCCACAGTAATAATGTTTCCATTCCACCACCCATGGAACAAAACAAGTTAGAGGACTAGATCAAAACAAAATGAATTATCCACGGACTATTTTGGAACATTTATTGTGAGGTCACCTGTTCCAAACTCTGTCCACTTTTCTTTTACGGAAGTATATTATGGATGGATTATTTATTACCAATATTTTTCATATATAAGTTAGTTACTCAACAAATGGGTGCAGAAAATGAAGTATAAAAAAACTCCATTCCTTAGTTTTTTCAACGAAAAAGAAGAAGAAGCAAGTAGAACTCTTACTCTGGAATGGGGAGAGTATAAAACATGCACTTACTGTTAGTCCCCTGCATTCACCATCAACACAGACTTTTTCGTTTAGAGCCTCTCCGACACCCTTGCTATCGTCATTTAACAGTCTCCTGTATGAGAAAAGAGGCCTCGATTACAGTTGTGACAACATACCATGAAAAAGTAGAAATATTAATAGAGCACATAACTCTAATATACATCTTGAATAGTGGATATAACCTAAGTCTGATATCCAAGGGCGCAAGAGTTGATAAATTAAGCTCCTTGGCAGAGATTTTTCTTTAAATAAGATTTACAGTGATATTTAGCATTTGGAAAGTGATAACATGCCTGTGGAGCATCAACTCTACTTGTCCATCCTTAATGCTGGATCCCCCGGTGGGCCGATCCACCAGAACTGAAAATTCTTTTCTATCATCTTGCATATAAATTCCAAGATTGATCTGAAAAACAATGTAAAATATTAACGGAGGTAATGTGAAATAACAACAAGAAGTAAAAGAAAAAGAGAGAATATGAGTAGCGAAGATGACGGCGTACTGGATAATAATTCCCAGCAATAGGTTCATTTACTTCCAAATTCCAGTCCGGTCTATAATCACGAATCTGCAAATGGAATGAATACTTAATTAATATATTACATGCTCACATGTCCAAGAAAACAAGCATACCCAAGATAAACTGTATTTACATGTTCAATTGATATAATTTACCGATCGTTAAATCATTGAGATAATGAAAGACTCCTTTATATATGGACCTACACCAAAATAGGAAACAAACTACAAATATGAAAGACCCTTCAAAGTTCAAACTCCTACGTTTACTTAGACAACAATCTACTGATTTATTGGAAATATTCTGCCACATGCTATGTAACAATTAAACCAACTTATGGATATGAATAGTAAATTTTGTGTTAATGTATCACTCAGGTGAAAAAGACTAATAATAATTTTGTCCCAAAATATGCATTCCATTTGACTATTTGGAATTCAATTTGTAGTGTTAGACTACTCATGTGTGCGCATGTTCTGTCTACTCAAGTTGTTTAGCCACTTATTGGGACATAACATTATGAATCTATGACTAATTAACTAACTAAACCAAAAAAGTGTCACTTGTTTCGGGACATCCATTTTAGAAAAAAGAACCACTTATTTCAGGGCATAGAGTAACTTGTGACAAGGCTGGGGTGTATACGTACCCGTTTGATAAAATCACGTCCATTAGAATCTGTATAGAATGTATTATTGGTTCCCATGGATGTTGAAATATGAGTTACAACGTCTTTCCCGAGGAAATCATCATCAACAGGTACAGGCCCAACCTGGTATTATAAAACATCAGTAGGAATGTCCCAACTCACAAGTTGTAATTAACTATACTATCTTGAGTCTTCACAGAAGGGTTTAGTCACTTTCAGTTCCATAATAACTAAAATACCGAATAATGATGCCAAACAAGGAGGGGTAATCTTAACCAACGATCTCATACTTATTATGAGGTATGTGTCACTTCTCCCATGACTCTTGGTTCAACAGGAGTATACTTACTGTAAACTCAACTTCAACATGCTCCTTTGCTTTGTATACTCTAGTGACCTGCATGTGTATTCAATGTATAGTTATTCGCAACAACAAACTTAGATTGCCTAGTGAATAATAAAAGACTTCTTGGCCCAACTCCAACATAGTAATCCTTTTAGAAAGAGCACTCTATGATGCCAAAATACAGTGACAAGATTAAAAACACACCAAACAATATAGTTGACAAAGCATACTGTTCATACTCCCATAGACATTGTCTGTTTAAGATATTGTGGGTTGTCCAACAAAGGATAGACATAAGCATGGACAATATCATTATTCACTAGATTCCTGAAGCACGGACGAATCTGGTGGATGCATATTGGAATGAAAATAATAAATAATAAAATAGTCTTAAGTTTCTAAAACCAACATATACTTCTCTACTCCAAGAGCAAGCAAGGTAAGTCAAAATTAAATAATTGATTTTGTCCACTCCAATAACTGGAATGGTACCTTGTCTGACTTGTGTCACAAATGTTGTTTCAGTGGCACAGACAAAGACAATATGACAAACAAAGGCACCTGGGATATCCACGGATTTATCTGTTGGTGCACTTCATCTATTAACGATCCCCGCAAAACAGTCAAAGAAACCTGTGGAAACAAATTTTAGTTGACTTTGATTGATTACATGCTTGTATGGAGCTCTATCTCAGAAAATGCTACATACCTCTGTTTCAGGTTCTAGGTGAATTTTTTCACTTGGACGGAAGATATATGCCCCGTCATTCTGGTAAAAAGGAATAACACAAACTTTATATAATCAAATAACCATTTAAAATTTAAAGTCAGACAAATATAGAGGTAGAAGGGTAACTTCTATTCTAACTGAGGTTACCTGAGGACTTCCACCACCAGTACCATCGTGGGAAAAGTAAAACCCATATGACTGTTCAACATTCTCCTCTACCTTCAAAAGGTATCAAAAATGCATGAGTTACATTACATTTCTCTTGTTTCGATTTTTATTTTAAGGGAAGGTGGGAATAATCAATAAAGGAAAAGGACAAAAGGAGATCAATCAAAACACCGATGTCAAATAAAATGCTATCAATCCCACGTCTAATCACCCTAAAACTCAGTAAGGCAAATGTAAATTAATAAGCAACTATTGTGTATGTCTCACCAAGCTTTTGCCATTATTATAACGAATGTGTGTGCCTTGATCTCCGGTAAAGGTAAGTTTCATCTTTCCTTTACCAACTTCAACAGTAGATGTTTGACTTCTTCGATTTTTTTGTACAGATGATCTGGATGAAATTGCACCTTCATTCACAAGCAAAAAATTTGAAATAGTCGTTATTTTGATGGCATAGGTTTCATATTTGTTCCAAACAGCAATATTAGTTCAAAGAATATAGCGAGCAAAAGAGTGAACCTGGCTTCTTGGAGCTTGAGACAGTGTAAGTGCTGAAGCCAAGAGGTGGCAAGGACACTGCAAAAGCAAGCCAATACTTCGGTGTTGCAGATTGATTTCCACCGAGGTATGCTTTCATATAAAACTGCCTTATTGCCATGTAGGAGTCAACCACAGGAAGAAGCTGTGATTCAATTTCTTTTCCCTTGGAATCATGGACAACAACATTTTCATTGATCACCTGCAGCAAGTTAGATATTTAATCAGAAATGAATGAAACTAGAAGCCAATCATATTGTATTAGAAAATTCTTTCGGAACTAGATTCCAAGTAAAGCTGGTATAAACAGGAAATGTTGAAAAAAATTAAGGCTTTACAAATTAAAGTGAACTTTAACATATTGTAGTGACCATAAGTCACACTTCGGATCAAAAAGTAAATTAAATGATATAATTCCTCATAATTGGATGATATAAGTTGGATTTTTACTTCAAAATTAAATATCCAGGCCCTGCGCCATTTAGAATTTTTGGCAAAACCTGAAGCACAAGGGTAAAATAATTGGATTGCTCACAGGTATTTGACATAATTGGACCACTGAATATAACAAATTATAGCATGCTTTAGTAAACCACTGCTGCAAAGTTCAAGAAAATGGAATTACTCACAGGTATTTTAACTATATCATCTCTCTTCCATCCCAGTGAATTGTAGACCACAACAACCTATAGATGGGAAAATTCAATAGCATGATATATTTGAAAGGTGTTAGAGAATAGAAGTATAAAATATAATTGGTCCCTCAACTATCGGCTTGAGCTGTTTGTTGGGTTGGTCCTCTAACATGGTACTGGACATGAGCCTTGTTTGTGTTTCTTCCCCATTAATTCTTGGTCCATGTGTCAGACCCGTTGTATTGTCCAACATGCACGTGAGGGGGAGTGTTGAGGTCGCCCCACACCGAAAGAATGTGGGTTAAGTGACCTTTTGATATACTAGTTGGGCACTCCACCTAATAGGTTAAGATTTCGGGGTGGGGTAGGTTTAATAAAAGGTAAAAATTAAAACTACAGTTTTATACACAATGAATGCAAATAGATATGAAGTATGGTCCTTACCAAGTTTTTCCCTAGAGACAAATCAATTTCTGATGCAGGACAATAACTTATATTGAGAAGAGAACACTGTAGAAAAAAATAAACAAATAATTAAATAGAGGGAAGGGAAGCAATAAACTATAGAGGAAAGACGACGCGCAAGATGAACTATTTTTTCTCCCCTAAAGACAGTACGACTAAGACTAAAGAAACTATAGTGGTTGCATATAGACTAGAACAAGATGAACTGGACACTTATATTTACCAGTTCCTACAACATGCAAGCCAAATATATATGATAAGCTAGCAAGTGCAAACACACACTAAATTATATGGCAGTAAGTTATATGGAAACAAATATGCTACTTAGCAAGGGAAAATGTGGATTAAGCTAATTATACAGAGGCCAAGCACATGGAGAGGATACTCAAACAGTAAAGTGCTAAGGGCCCATGACGTTTTGCCTGTTGGAACTTTGCTGATGATTTCCCACATTCACCATGTGATTTTGACTCAGCCAAGCATGCAAGTGAAGATGCAACAACCTTTTCTGCCTATACAAATATAAGAATGAATCAGCCATTGTTACCAAGTTGAAAGACAAACAGTTACGCATAGAATGGTGATAGCTAAATCAAAGGGGAAATTACCTTTAGTTGTCCTTATGTGCACCTTTAGTTGACCTAAGTTTCAAAATGTTCAAAAAGGGTCCCTAAGTTTTGGTCAGAGATCATTACATGCCTATATGAATTGGTCACAGAGTAATTACTTGCCTTTAATAATTGGACAATAATGTAAAAATGTCGAAAACTTGACCAAAATTTTGTCCAGTACGTGACCAATACATAAGTGCAACTAAAGGTAATTTCCCCCATATCAAATATACACCTCCATATGGCCCACTGCTAGTCGTTTTGCATAATCATTTGCCACATGCTGCTGTGATGTACCAGTAACTGCATCATGATGCTGAGCAATTGCTAAAGCCTCCCCCAATAAGTCTGTGTTGGGTCCCGAATTACTTCTCCCTGCGAAAAATTCTAATTGTCTTGCTGCCTAATTCACATAATAAATAGTGAAAAGTTATAACCTGAAATCTGTCACTTGATCATAGTAAGTAATTCTTCAAATGAACCAGGGATCATGTGAACTGTACCAAATAGTAGCCACTCATCACTCTAATGTAGTGTTTGAGGGCTGGTCTGCTTGAAAAGTACCCTGTCCAGTAAGCATTTGTAGCATCTGCATAACTGTTTTGATGCATGTTCTAATTGTCTAGGAAACCCTTAAAAACAAGAAGTAACAAGGAAAAAGATTGTAGTGAGATTGGATTTGGGCTCACGGGAAGAAATCCTCTGTCTTTACTGGCCAAGTTTTTGTTGCAGCATATTTTGCATCAGTATATATGGATGGCGTAGAGTAGAGAGCGTTGACTCGTCCGTCCTAGAAGTAAACCAATTAAACCATTGACAATTAATAGGTCATACAAACATGAAATAGCTAAAGGATGCAAAAGGCATGGGCCCATCCAAACCTATATCCAACTATCTCATAACAAAATCACACTGACTATGCAGGACAGATATAAGGAGTCTTAAGGCAGTAATGGTACTATGACTACCACTAACCTTAGTACATTAATTTCACCATAAAGAATATGTAAAAATACTGAACTACAACAAGTTAGATAGATGACGAATTGAAACTGCTAGACCCAAGGAATTCCTGTATAGAGGATGTATAATACACCAGATACGATAATAGCCTAAGACAAGACAGCAAATATACAGCAACTAGCAGCCTTCACTGGTTGTTCCATATCATTAGGTGGAGTAAGTCCTTAACCCTCTCTTATTACAAGATCATTAGAAAAAGCATGATGACAACTGTATATAAGCTGCCAAAATACCATCTAAAGGAAATCCTTGAGATATGCTGCCAGATTATGATAATGACGCTGACAATGTAAAATAGAATACAAACAATCCTTCAGATTTTCGGAACAATTACCTTGTTGACATAGTGAATGAGCTTGTCCATCTGCCGGAACCATGTCTCAGCATACTGGTATTTAAAGTCTGTTCCCATGGTAAACATTACATGATTTGTTCGTGTTATGTTAGCCTGAGAATAAAATAACTCATGTGAGTGCAGTTTATGAAGGTACATTGTGAACAAATTGAAACCTGTAATTAGTTCTCACACCTACAAATTGGTTAAAGATAGGCTTCATATAAGTTTGAGTCTAAGGAGCATTGTGGGGGGCACATGCCCCCCTGGTGCCTTACTATCTTCGCCGCTGGATAAGCAGATTATGTTTCAAAAAGAAAAAAAGTGTGAAGAACCTTTATACATGCAAAACAACTATTTCATGTACCTGTGAAACTGCAGCAGCAACAAAATCATTTACTCGGTCTTGCACATTATAGTCAGACATATCAACATTGTCCTTCATTGAAATGGAAACAATGAATAAACATTGCAGACAAGTGAGAATCCAGATGCTTAATAATCAATTAATAGTACTTATGTAGGTAGGGTTTACTTGAACAATATAGGAATCATCGTTAATTTCAAAAGAGAAACCAGGTGGAGGTTCATAATTCTTAGGAAATGCACCAGCAAAAATCTGCCAAAAAAATTAACAAGGAAATGAAACAAAACACAAGTCACTTTTGCGACATTACAAGAGACAAAGAAACAAAACATAAACCAATATACAAATAAGGTGTCATGTGTGAAGATGCTAAATAAACCAAACCAAACCACCATTCACCTGAGCCGATGAACCGAAGCTCTTAGAACCTCTCCAAACAACTTCAAGACTGTTCTCATTTTTACGCTTTTCCCTGTCTTGATAATCTATCCGGCTGTAGAAAAATGAATCAAACCCAACCTACACCAATAGCAAAAGATACAATCAGAGTTCAGTCATATGACTCCCCAGCGGTTAGTTCTTCAGCCATCTGATCCATCTATAGAAAATGAAAGTTTTCATTTAAGATAAAGATCTTCCCAAACAACATATAAAGATAAGACTTAATTACTTCTGCTCCCAATAAGTAAGCCTGCACAGCAGAATGTCCAAAGGGATCAATTTGCCAACCAACTCTGGGAGTCACATCAAACTCTTCCTTAATAAATTTATGCCCAAGAGTGGTCTGATCAATCATGTCAATGTAGTGTGTTGCTGCCTCGTCATGCATGCACATGCCCCCATTTCTGCATAGAGGAAATAGCATCTCAAGCCAAAACTTTAAAGGAAGACAAAAATGGCTGTACCATCCAAACAGTCCCTTTAAAACCATAACAGGGCACAAAGTATACTCCCATGAAATTCGTTTGGCACTGGCTTGCTGGTTGAAGCTAAACGTTGATGAAAAAATGACAAGGTTAGTGACAAATGTTCTATAATGTAATGAACCATTTTTGTCTATGGTAAAGGATAAATTGAAATGTGCATTTATTCTACACTGAAAACAAGAATAAAAATATTACACGAATTCTAGTTGACCGGAGCTGACAAGCTTCTTGACTACGTGCTTAATAGGATCACCCTGATCTCTCCACCATAGCTTGAAAAATGCCTATGTGAACAAAGATGCCACAGTCACGTAACTTACATCACGAAAAAGAGTAATCAATTGCATCAGGCACCACAGCTAGTTGGTAAACCTGCATAAGCATTAAGTAGCCAAAAAAACTAATGTATAGTATTAGGATAACATCCATTTCAAGTATGACTTTGCCAACAACAATAGCACATTAGTTGCTGATTAAAAAAAAAACAATAGCACATTAGCAAAACTGGTCATGACAAAACCCATTAACAATAGGCTTTTCATAATACCTTCATCATTTACTTCCCCGAATCCTCCTACTCCCCATATATAAAATCAATTAATCCCTGGGTTAAATCTTGGAATAACTTAATAAATGTTCCATGAATTATAAGAAAGGAGCAGTTTATTCCTGAATTGGCCTGTTTCTAGTTTTGTTAGTGAATTGCTTGTTTCTTGTTGTTTCATGGATGTCCTCACATCTTTAACTATATTTAAAACCAAGGTAACCAGCAAAGAGTCAACTAAAACCCATTTTACCAATACACTCCACTATTTAAAAATTAGAAAGCACATTTCTATGGTCTCCAAAACCTTATACGCCGCCGCTAGCAATGTTAGCTTTCTCTCTTCTCTCTTTCCAAGCTTCTTTCTTATCTCTCTATATCATCCAATAGGTGTTTTATTGGGGAGTTTATTGTGTCCTATCTTTCGAGACTAGGGTTTATTGTGCCTTGTCTTCTGAGACTAGGGTCCCGTCGCTGCAAGGATACGTTCACCGCCGTTTCAAGCCGGCACACGGACAGAAGACGCAGCAATGGAGAACCACAATGTCGCCGCCCAGTGACCCTCTGGTGGAAAAGTTGGAGGACTATCCTATAGGCTCCCCTGGTCGTCCTCCACAGGGCGGGACACCCCGGAATGTCCCAGTGAAGCAAGCCCATCCACTAGCACTCTCGGCATACCCTACTTTGCAAGTTACAGGCCCTACACAAGGCCAACATGTTCCATAAGCAATCCGGAATAGCCTAAATTTAGTTTCTTGCTTTCACTCATGTGTTAAAAGTAATTGCCTCTCGATCTACGATGAAAAGTAGATCTTTTGCACGGGCTCGGAGTACCTATACACCTATTTATGTGTGGAGGTGCCGGACTATAATCTGGAATGTCCGGACAAGAAAAATCACTTTGGGTACATTAATACCATGATTAAAGTATGAATGAAAAGAAAAAAGAATGTCCGTTTCTCACTTTCTCAGCAACCAAACAATAGAAAATTGAAAGGAAAAAAAAAACTGCAGCCAATACTTGCCATTTCAACATAAATAAACCTCCTGTGCTTGTCGGCCATGAGCGCAGGAACCATGGAATCCAACACATTTTTGACGCAAGCCAGCTGCAAATCGAACAAAAGAGTCAGGAAAAGGGTCAGTGAATCAAGTCGAGGAAAACACAGAATGGGACCTGAATGGAAGTGTTGGTGCCGAGATAGTACTGATCGACGGTCTTGAGCCACCCAACGTCGTCGTGCGTGTGGGCGACCAAGTGGACATTGAGCTTTCCAGGAACCACGCCCTGCCTGGTATTGTAGGCCGTGAACTTGGATTCGGCGCTGAAGAGGGCTGAGAGAAGCGACAACAACATCAATCTGAATCGGATCGCCATTGGAGGAACGGGAATCGAATAGGGGGTGAGGAAGAGACAGAGCGGGGCGGTTCAGGAGACGGAGGTTTGGGGGATATTGATCGGAGAAACGGCCATTGCATGAGCTTGGCTCTACAAGTGTAACTGTGTCGTGAAGCCGTTGGAGGGAGAGAGATCGGAAATCTCTCCATTTTTCGTTGGGCTATTTTCGGATAATCGTTGGTGCTTTTGCCTCCGATTAACAATAACTCGATCAACGCCCCCATCATAACGTGGAACCGGACTGGTAACGTGGCATTTGGCTCCGATTAACATACGTTTTGTTTTTGTTTTCAGCACGACCATCCTTTCTTTTCCTTCTTTTTTATTAGAAAAATACGAGTGATATTATAAATTAAAGAAAAGTACGCTTAGTAAACTTTGAACTAACGACAGTGGAAATGTAAACGAAACATAACTGACTGGAGAAGTAACTGAAAATACTCTTTCAGGAATCAATGG
>JAYMSV010001792.1:0-12126 GCA_036897745.1 Erodium moschatum | reverse complement strand
TTTTACGCAAAACAAAAAGTTGTTGATTCCCCCCCCCCCCCCCCCCCCCAGTGATCTCCACAATCTTCTTCCTCATACAATTAAAATTTTCCACCACATGGTAGAATTTGGTGCACCCGTCCCCTTCCCTAGACCATCTCCGCCTAGCCTTTTGGCTCCAAAGTTTAGCCTGAAGCTTGAATTTCTGAATAAGTAATGCACTAGACAATGCCCTCAAGGATTGTTCAGCAGGAGAGAGAGGCCTAATATTAATCAGAGAATCCAAAGAGGTGATTTGATCTTGTAGCTCCACAATAGCTCTATCCAGACTACCAAAAACATTATAATTCCAATCCCTTAAGAATCCTTTCAAAGCCCTTAGTTTAAACCATAAGGTGTAGGAGGGAAAACCAACAACCTGAATTGAATCCCAAATTTTTTTCACATCAGTCAGAAATTTAGGATGGGAGGTCCAGGCATTTATGAATTTAAATGGCCTAGGCCCCCAATCCACTGATGGATTACTGAGTAAAATTGGGTTATGATCAGAGATGCTCCTGACCAGGGTCTTTTGTGCTAAATCAGTAAAACAATGTTCAGACTAGGATGAATGAGAAATCTATCTAGTCTTGAAGCTTGCGAACGAGGTCCAAACCAAGTGTACTTGGCCCCTAATAATGGAAGATCAACTGCCCCTATATTTTGGATAAAATCATAGAAGTGTCTTTGGCTGGATGAAGAGAAAGTAGTTCCTGATCTCTCCAAAGAATTGGAAGTTGCATTCAAGTCTCCAACAACCAAAAAGGCAACATCCTGTGAGTTAACCTGAATGGCTAGTTCTGACCAAAGGATAGCTCTTCTAGAAATGTTACAAGGACCATACACATTAATTATCAACAGTGGGAGATTCAGAGGAATGTACAATCTGGACCAAGCAATGAATTGAGGACCTGAATTAACAGAAGAGGCCTGAAAAACATTTGTCCCACATAGTAGCAAGTCCTCCTGCATTCCCCAAGGCAAGATAGAAAGAAACTTCCCAAGCAGAATTAAAACCACAATTGAACAAAAAATTGAAAGGAATTTTGTCCAGCTTAGTTTCTTGTAATAAGACCATAGCTGGCTGATGCTTGTTGCATAAATTTTTCAGAGCCCTCCTCTTTTGTGAGGAGGAAACACCTCTCATATTCAATGAGAGTACCCTCATCTTAAAACACTAGAGCCCTTTGGTAGACTGAGAATATTCCTCAGTCAGCCTAGCTTCTTCAACCTCTTCTAGATCAATAAAACCATCCTCAGACCCCTCCTCCAAATCAACTGCTTGATTGTTTTCATTTACCAGATTCTGAAAATGCTCTATCACCTGATTCTCAGGTATAAATGCCTCCAACCCAATAGCTTTACAAAATTCCCAAGTCCCAGCTCCATTATCCCTAAAACAAATTGTCTTTTGTTTTTCGTTGAGTAATAAGGGAGAGCAAAGGGGAGGGGAAGTGATGAATTGAACTTTCTTCTTAGACCTTGTAGAATAAGCAACTGATTGCTGGCAACTTTTATTTTTCCCCCTAGTACTTAGGCATTGATTAGTAACTCTATTCTCAGCCACAACTGGCCCTAAGTTCAACCTAATCCTTCCCTCCAACTTTTGAAAATTTGTGGTCTGCAAACTGGGCCCCAAAGTAGTAGGTAAAGGTGTTACTTCTAAATCCCCATTAATGATTTGTGTTTCCAATAAACCCTTTTGTACCTGCAGATCAGAAACAGTCCCATCCTTCCCCATTGAATTTGAAATAAGAGTGGTAGAGATGGTTACCGGAATAGTTGCCTGAACAGTATCCTTAGCCAGTGGAGATGCCTGAGAAAGGTGATTTGCACTTCTGCCACCATTCTGGGCCAGAATCTCAGAATAACTAGGTGTATTTTCTTTGGTAAACAAGTTGGGGGCCTTAACAAAGGGCAACGCCAAAGCAGGGAAATCAATTTCAGATAATAATGGAGCATTAACTTCACCTGGAACACTGATACTAGTTGGTGAAGAAACTGGTATTAATTCTTCATTACTCTGTCTCTGAGACATAATTAATGCCATATCCACATTCTCCTGCAATAAGTGATCTTCACTTCCAAGATTCTTGTCCGAGGGAATAATGTCTGTGCCAATCCTTGTAGCTACATCTTCCCTTGGAGTGATACTGATTTGAAACTCACTGGACATAGAGTTCTCCTTTGTGGGACTTTGAGTATTAGAAATCGAGTATTCATCATCTTTATACTGTAATTCCGGCATCAAGTGAGAGTCTACAGTGTTGACCATAACCTTGAATTCTTCCTCTTCCACCAGTAACCCCGACTCCAAATGGATTTTCTTTACAGTACTTGTGTGAAGTAGCACAAAAGCCAAGTCCAAATGAGAGCCTGCCTTTGATTGAGAGTGAGTATGCACCAGAGTTCCCAACGATTCCGTAATGTTTTTGAAAGTTTCATGACACCAAGTGATTATTGGAACACCCGAGATTGCTACCCATTGAAAAGCTCCTCCTTCACCGCTCAAAAAACTATACTCATCTATGATCTCCATCCAAGGGTTTAGCCATCCCTCCTCCTTCCTCAACAATTCTTTATCAAAATCTTTATCTTTGCAATAGACCAGTACCACCCTATTCCCCAAGTATTTGATTTCGATTTCACTTCAATTGCGAATTCAACTAGTACCCTCTCCACCGAGATGTTTTTGTGTAAAATTGCTAAGTGTCCCCTTTCTACCAGATCTCTGTGCTTCTCAACCATATGGCCGACCGGAATCGTACGTTTGTTTGTTGGAATAGGTCCACGAGGTTGCATTCCTGATTGTTGAAATTGGATCTTGTTACCCCCTTTCCCCCAAGCCCTCACCACAAACAATTTGTACCCTTTTAGAACGAAACCATTGAAAACCTTGATAGCCTTTTGAATTGCTCCATTCTCTGTGAATCTGACAAAGGCAAACCATCTACCTTTCCCATTAGGTTTCGGCGGCGTGACCACATTGATAATATTTTCAGCTTCCAGAAAGAGATTCCTGATCCATTCTCCACAAGTCTGAGGTGGGAGATTATGCACAAAAAGCCAATGTTCCTGGGATTGGGGGAATTTGATTCCTTTGTTGTTCTCGAGTACTCTCGAGTGAGATTCACCGATAGCCGTTGACGCTACTACCACTGATTTCAGCCTCCACCCACCTGATTTATCCTTCACAAAATTCTCCACACCTTCCTCCAAATTGTGCTTCTGTCTTGTCGGAATTTTGGCTGGAATAATATCTTCAAAACCTGGCGGCGGACCATGCAAGGATGATGATGTCTTAGAATTCTCCGGCTCTTCTACCTGCCTGTGTTGCTTCTCCTGAGTCACCTTCGAGGGCAAGATCGGCTCACCATCTTCTGTAGCTCCGTTTCCGTCTGATTTGAAAGTCGAGAAAAAATTAGCGCGTGAGGCGCGTTCCATCCTTATCCTTTGTTTTAAGAAAATGTATACTTGATAAGATTACCAATAATTGCATCCTGTGTTAGACTCACTTGTTAGGCAAGCCCGGAATAGTTTCTAATATATGCTAATATGTATAATCTCTTGGGTTTTGTTTTGTTTTTTTTTCTTTCTGTTTTTTGAATCTCGTATTTTAGATGATTCTAATTTATCTATTTCATTTGATTTATTATATCCCTTTGAATTAGTAAAATAAGGATCATGAATGTACTAGTTAGGCTCACATCATCACATAACTTACTCAATGGATTGTCATTTAGTTAGACGCATAATATATTAAATAAAGTTCCTAATTTGTTATTTTTGTCCACTATTTTGTTGTATAAATATTCAAAATTTGTGCCAACATTGCTTATTTGTTAGGCTCAAAATTTATTGAACAAAGTTTATAACTTGTTAAGTGTTTTTCCCATCAACATCCTAAATTTGTATCAGTATAACCTAATATGTGTATTGTTAATGTTGGTTTCAGGTTTAACTAAGCAAGAACTTATCTTTCAAAAAGGCTAAGGTTAGTTTCATCATCATGGGAAAGTATACAGAAGAGGAATTGAGGCTTTTGGGTTCTTCTCCGATCAAAGAGGGATGGTCACCAAATGGATCTACAAGGTTTATTAATGGAAAAAAGGCTTGGGGAAAAGTGAATCATAGAAAATCTCAGTCTGCAAATGGAAGAGCACAAGCGGCCTTTTTTATCAGGGAGGCAGAAGAAGAGACAAACAATGGGTTGCAGCGGCAAATGTCTCAGCTTTCGGACAACGAAGCTGAGATTCAAGTTAGTCGAAGTACACATTCATCGCCCAATGGAGATTTGCAACAAAGAAAGCTAAAGTCTTTGGCTATTTCTGCAAATGCTCTGGACGAAATTGCTGAAGAATCCTCATCTATGGGATTCCCACCTCCTGGTTTTGAAAGTGTTCATCCTTTATTGCAACAAAACAAGAGGAAAAGGAGCAATTATATCCAGCAACTTAGCTCAAAGGAAAGATCTGCAACTCAGAGAAACTTATTTGCAGCTCTTGTTCATAACATTCCCCCCAAGGTTTCTGTTTCCTGGATGGAGAATATATTTGGAAAGGCTAAAGGATTCAGGAAAGCTTTGGTGGCTATAAGTCCTAACAGAAAAGGAAAGTGGTATGGATTCCTCTACTTTGATAGCTCGAGAGATTTACAACAAGCTATTCAGCTCTTTAATGGGATATCAGTTTGGAACTATAAATTCTTTGTTACTAAAGCCTGGGACAGATTAAGGTAGGTTACTACCCAGATTTATGAACATCATCTCTCTTATGAAGACTTCTTACATAGAGGCTCAATAGTAACATCTCATAGCAAAATCCTAAACAAAGCTCATTTAGCAGTGGCTCATCTCAATCTTACAGTGGAAGCTATCATGAACGAAATTTCTCTCCAAGGGGTGTGTGAGGTTCAATTAAAAGCTCTTGGGAATAAGGTTGTGCTGGTTTATTGTCCTGATGATTTTTTTGATAAGGAAATGATGAGGGATCAAGGCTTATGGCTGCAGACTTGGTTAACTTTCATTCCAGGCTTTAAGAATTTGTGTGGAAAAGGTGGGAAATTCACTTGGTTTGCAATTCATGGAGTCCCTTTTCAAGGCTGGTGTGAGGAAACATTCCAAGCAGCAGTATCTGATTTCGGTCAAGTGGTTTTTACTCATCCTATTTCTAAAGGAGGAACTTTTGTGTATATTGCCTATGTGTTAGTGCATACTCATAGGTTGAATGAAATATCAGAGGAGGCTCAAATTTCATTAGGACCTGAGCCTTACAAAGTCTGGATATCAACCATTGATCACCTCACAGTTCCTCCATTCCCAGTAAGTGCTTCCTCTAGCTCTAATTCAGGGCAGTACTTCAACTCAGTTGACTCAGAAAATGTTTTGGGATCTGAAGACTCTTATTCAGGGGAGATTGGAACTATTGTCTCAGATGATCCAGAAGAAGCTTTACAAGATTCAAGGTTGGAACCAAGAGAAGACTCATTAAGACCATCTGGCCCTTTGCAGCCATTAATAGCTACAAATCAGATTTATACTCCTCTGCAGACTTCGTCATTGCCCTCTCTCAACTTGGTTAATATGGTTGAGATAGATCAGCTCATTGCAAAGCATCTTCCTACTTCCTATGAGCCTGTTATTGATACAGATCTAAGTAATTTAATTGTTCAAGATACTTTGGATCTTGAGTTGGATATGCAAACTCAGGCTTTGGATCTTCAGCTTCAATCTCAAGTTCTTGATGTGGAGATAGAAGCCATTCCCTTAATTCCTACAGTGCCTGTTGTAAGAGGTGAGAGTTTTCAAATTCAAAATAATGTTCAGCTGGCTTCAAATGTGCAGCTCTCCTCTCCTCAGAAGGTCAGTGACAAGCACATCAATAAGGATAAAGATCCCACTCCTTCCTTCGGACCTTTGGATAAAGCTTCATTCCAAGTCATGTCTTCTACAAATGTTATTATTAATTCTCAAGAAAAGGCAAGGGCATGTCAGCTTTTAATGTTATGTGAGGCTCAAGATAAATTGGTATTACCCTCTACAACTCCCAAAGATCAAACCCCTGACAGTGAAAGAGATATTGGCCCCTTACTCTCTCCCTCCTTATGCCCCAAAGGGTTAGATCTCATAAAAAGTGTAAGTAATTTTTCTTCAGCTCATTCTTCAGAACAAGAGGGTGTGGATTTGGAGAATAACTTGGTTCAAACACAAGTCTTTGAAGTGGCAGATTTATTAGGCATATCATCTCAAAAGTCTAAAGAAAAAGTGAACACCAAGCTGAAGAAGAAGAAGAAGAATCAAAAGACCACTCCTGCCAATTCTCTTCATTCTTATAGTACCAGATCAAGGCTAAAACAGCCTGAGATATCAAGTCAAATTTCTGCTGGGGTTCCTAAGTCAAAAAAATTTCTACAGGAAAAGTCTTTAGCTAAACAAGCTTGGGAATTTGGAAAATCCATAGGTCTGAAGTCAAGAGTGCCTGATCAAATTATTATAAAACAACTAGAGGAGTTGGAGGACTTCAAAAATCATTATGTGGATTTTGATGGTGGCTCTGAGGATGAGTTCTTAGATCTGGAGAGGGATTCAGATTAGCTGGGATTGGGCCAAGTTCAAAACCTCAAACTTGGGTAGTTTGTAGTGTTGCTGGTGTGTCCTATTGTTGCAGGTTCTTTTCAGGTTCCTTGGCCGCAAGTTTGGTTCATTCGGTTCGCTTAATCATCAAGGTTTCAATGTCTTGGTTGTAGTAGTCTTGGTTGCTGTTTCTCTTTTGCCTAAGTTAGGTCTTTGTTTGTTGGTTGTTTGATTTCTTTTGGTTGTAATAGGTCTTTGGGTATTTTCTTTTGGAATTGTCTTAACTTTCTTGTTACACTTTTGTACTCCTCTTTCTCCTCAAAGGAGGTTATAATTTAAATTTACTTTGCTGATAAAAAAAAAAGATAAATATTTGTGATTCATTCCTTTAACAAAATAACAACTTTATTGAAACTATTCCATATTATTTTGCACACGATTGGACCAATGATATAAACTCAATAACGTGAATATAAATAATAACCGATCTCCAACTATTAGTTTAATCTTTCAACTGGAACGTATCAAGAGCTCTTCTTCAACAATTCCATGACATGAATCCCTTTGGTTGTCACACAAACCTTTGTTTCAACAAAGCCCGAAGCCATGGCTAGGGCTTGAAACTCGGCTACAGTTCTCTCTTTTCCACCGGGATTTAACGTCATCATGACAAAGTCCATCGCTATAACATTCCACGTAGTGTACTCGTTTTCGAGTTTTTCAGGTATCGCGAATTCAAGAACTATCACCTTCCCGTTCTCCGGCAATGCCTTCCAACAGTTCCCCAACAACTTCTTACATTTTTCGTCGTCCCAATCGTGGAGTATCCACTACATGAATACGAACATCAGAACGATTATCAACTTTGTTCATGTACTATAATACTACTAGTTTATGCTTATATATTAGGGGTAACTTTAATAACACATCTCAAACCATTCTCTATGATAGAAGAAAAAATGGATCGCTTTTTCTTCGTCTTCACATTTATATCATAACAAACTAACGGTAAAGAAGGTTTGTGTGTAAACACACATGGTTACACAAAACAACGGTTTCGTAAAATTAGGTTTTGCAAAAACTGACGATATTATGACGATTTAACAAAAACGTCGTTTTGTGTGAATAAATGAAAGACGATTACGTGTTTTTACATATAAATAACTGTCAAAGTTTTGGAGTGAGAGTCGACTTAAAAACATACCTTTAAAATGATTGTCTCTGCCTTCGGTAAGAAATCGAACATGTCTCCGGCAACATGATCAACACCTGAAACAAATTATATATAACCTCAATCACATCTATTCTAGTATGAGTGAACAAATAAAATTTAATGCAATTGGTTAAGTCAGGGCCGGCCCAATGATTTTGGTGGCGTAAAGCGAGAATTTGATCGGTATCTTTTTTTCTTATAAAAGAATATGATAAGAAAATAAATAAATTTACTCATATATAAAGATTATACTAGATGATACTGAACAAATAAGCTTTAACATTTATTTATAACACTCAAAATCTGAAATGGATGAATGAGATTAATTTCTAACCAGACACTCTTAATGGATAAGATTTACTGCCTAGAATTCTATATAAAGATCCAAATATTTATGCCTCACATTTATCCATAAATGAGATATACTCATGTCAAGTTTAGATATGATGATAGTTCTAGACAATTATACAAATTATGATAGCTTATATGTGACGTCATGTATGATTAACTATTTTCATCAACCAATAGAAATTTCTACCCTTACAAATCCTTTTGAAAAAAAAAAACTAAATGTATATAACCAAGGTTGGCCCAACAATTTTAAATAAATAAGATTTTTTCCCTTATTAGGTTAGAATGAGGCATTTAAAATATTTTTTTGGACTTTAATATTAGTTGATAATAGATAAAAAAAAAATTAAAATTGATTTTTTGGGGCTTTTATTGAGTTGGGGCCTTAAGCCATTGCTTAAATGGCTTAAAGGTCGAGCCGGTCCTTTCCGACCCTTCTGAGTTGCATCTCCTACTTTATAATTTCATTTGGACATTTCAAAGTTTTAACAAAACCATCATCTATAAAAAAAACATCAGGTCTGTGTCCTTAGGTCCTCTCACACCCCTCACTTATTTATCAAATATGGTCGAATCCCCGATGACCTTAACAAATGAACACTTCACCATGATCTCATCGGTCCCCACTAGCGCTACCACCTCATTGAGTCGCGAGAGCCTCCAGTTCTGCACCACCTTCACTGCCCTGGTCTGCCAAACCCCACCAGTCACCAAGAATCGAGGCACAAACGCCCCTGTGCTCCGTCTACCCCACCGACCCCATGCGTCGCCACTACGTTGTCGGAATCGCCTTGTCTATAATACATAAAGAAAGTGAGGAGGAGGGGCATAAGAGTAATTTGTATACAAATATTGGAATTTATTTTGTTCAAGTTAGATGATAAAATGAATTTATAAAAGAAATCACACAAAAAAAGTGAAGAGGGGCAAAAGAGTAATTTGGGAAGCAAGACCAACATTATCGACAAAGGATTGATTTGGATTCCACCTATTGTTCCTCACTGCCAGTCTGCATTCCAAACCCAGAGAAGATTCTCTCATTTTCTCGCACTTTCTCTCCCACTTTTCGCCCAATCCGCTTCCTCTGATCCCATCTTTCAATGTCTCATTGAAGATCTCATTCGCCGATTCCCCAACTTCTCCCTGATTTCTTCTCTCGATCCTTGCAATTCTTCAGCTCTCAGGTCCGATTTTTGATTCTCTCTGATCTAGATGTTGCTTGCTGTGTTTGGTTACTCAGAAAAGTTGATATACTGAGACGTAACGTACAAATTTATCTGATCATGTGTTACGAGCTGTTTTTTTTCTTTCTCTTATGCAAATTGTTTATTGATTTTGCGGGTTCACTGAGCTAAGGTCTTGTTTACATGAATGTGATAATCAGGTCCTGTGATGTGAAGATTGTATAGAATATCTTAATTTTTTTAAAATTTTGATGTAATCACAATCAATTTGCAGTTTTGATCTTAGTGGGTCAGTTGGGTATCTTCTGAATTGGGGAAAAAAGGGTCGTTGTCTGAGTTTTCTGGGAATTTGAAGTGCTTTATCGATTTGTTTTAGGTGATCAGTGTAGGTTTTAGTGTTGAGGGAGGTTAAGATGGCTCTGCAAGCACCAGTGGTTTGCCCCACTGCTCGAGCTAAGCAAGTGGGTTCTTGCGCTCTCCTGGTGGTTAAGGCGCGGGCAGGTCAGCCTTTCGGAAGTGAATTTTGGGCTTACCGGGGAGTCAAGGGTGCTAGCAGCAATACTGGTTCTCGTTCTCTTTCGAAGCATGCTGTGAAGAGCAGGATAGTGCAGTGTAGCTTCAGTTCATCCTCGAATGGTAACGGACGCAGAGCAGAAAATTTCAGTGAAAACGAAGGAGATTATGTCAACTCCAGTGTAGTTGAAGCTGGTATGCTTATAGATTGCCAAAGTTATACCTCTGCGTCACTGAGTTTTGTTTCGAAGAGATTATTTTGTCTACACATTTGGTTTTTCCGTGGCCTCTTCTGACCCGCATTATTCATTTTATCGATTGCTAGTTGTATCGTTTGTCTACATGATATTCAGTTCTTGTGTTGATAGATCTGTCTGTTGTTGGTGTCATGTAGTTGAGGTGAAGAGTGGTGCTGATGGGTTCATGATCAAAATGAGGGACGGTCGACATTTGAAGTGTGTCCATAACAATCCTCAGGGAAGGCACGAGCCAGATTATGCTCCACATCATGCCATTGTTTTGAAGATGGAAGATGGGACTGGTCTTCTGCTCCCCATCATTGTTTGTATGTCTATCTAGCACTCTGTAGTTGATAGTAACTTTTCCTACCTTCCCGGACCTTACGCTAGCTACTGCATGGTTTGTTATTACCGTGTTAAGAAAATGATTGTCCTTCATTGCAGTGGAAATGCCAAGCAACCTGCTCATTGCAGCCGTGCGCAATGTCCATATTGTATGTAATTATGACAGAGTTCTACTTCTAGTCCGTTTCTCAATTTCTTTATCGAGTTTTTCAGCTGAATTTCATTACGCTTTGAAATTAAGGATTAAGAACTATTTGGTTCTGTATTTGTCAATTATCTTAGTTCCAAGTTCCATTTTGTTCGTGGTTCCCAGGCTAGACCTACAATGTATGAAGTTGTGAAGGAGATGGTTGAGAAGATGGGATACGAAGTAAGAGTAGAATGCTCTACTTGTTGGTGTGCCATAGTTGTTGGTATTCAAGTGTTAAGTTTTGTTTTTATTGTTGTGCAGGTCAAACTAGTTAGAGTCACAAAGAGAGTACACGAGGCATATTTTGCTCAGTTATATCTTACTAAGGTACGGCTTTTGTACTTGAAGTTGATTACCGCCAGGACTTGTTAGTTTATGCAATTGTGTAACATTTTAGCTGATTAGTATTAAATAGTGTGTTAAATGTGGTCACAGGTGGGTGATGAAACCAAGAACATCAGCTTTGACCTACGACCTTCAGATGCTATCAACATTGCAGTAAGATGCAAGGTATAACTTGTATTGATGCTATTAACATTTTCTTGTTTGAGGTTTACTTTGTATTTTTCCTTTTTTTTCTCGTAGATGTCAAGATGTGACGACATTGTTTGTAAGAGGATACCTTTTAATGGCATTATAGTAGTTCTAAATGTATATGAATCTGCATTGAGATTCTTGTGTTAGGCATCTGTCAGGGACTAAAAATATCGGTTACGTGCTCAAGTGATCAATAGTAACTTGATGTTCTGGGCAGTTTATCTTGTAACTTTAAGTTGACGTAAGGTCTCTCAGTTTCTAATGGTATATTTGATTATAAACTGATGTTATGGGCAGGTGCCAATACAAGTGAACAAGTACTTGGCATACAGTGACGGAATGAGGGTCATTGAATCTGGAAAACTGTTGACTCCTGCTTCGGATGGCTTATTATTCACGGAGCTGGATAGGTTAGTTGTAGGAATTTTATTAAATGACAAATAAATTCAACAAAAGTGTAAGAGGAAAGTGACTAAGGGGCAGTTATTTGTCAAATGTTTATGGTGAAATATTTGTCAATGGATGGAAACGGGGGTATCGGGATTAGGCTTAGACTAGAAATATGATAGATGGTTTTGTGGGCATTGTAAATACTGTAGTGATGTGAATTTTGTCCTCCAATTCTGATGCAACAGATGGGTCTGTCTAAATGAATGTAATCTTTTTCCAGGCCTAATGGTCAGCCATGTGTTGAAACAAAGGAGTTCGATCTGGTGCGTAACATGCTGATAGCTGCTGTCGAGGAACGATACAGGTATTTACTCATTGCCCATATTACTCTGTTTCAAGAAGAGACTAGGAAAACCGATTGAAGAAGTTGTGGTGCTTGTTTCAAGTCGATGTCCTGGTGTTGCCGGGTAGTTCAGAGGTTGTAAGTGCATATTCATGTAGGGTAATAATGGGTATCGTAGGGTTGTGCACTCCCGATGAATTGCATTTGATAACTCGTTTTTATCGGTTAGTGT
>JAYMSV010001791.1:0-12127 GCA_036897745.1 Erodium moschatum | reverse complement strand
CCCGTTCAAAGTCAGAGAGAATGGAATCATCAGCTGATCCTGTCAGCAGAAGCGAGTGAAAACTCGGACCATCGATCGATTGTCATCAATGGACGACATGAAGTGAAGACGATTTTCGTTCACCTGTAAGAATGAACGTGTATGGCCAGAAGTCATACCGATTTTACTAGTTATCCAAAACCATATAATCAGACCTGAAATCAAAATAAAATGGACGGTACCTTTTAGACCCAAACCCGACGTCCGAAACTCATGAAATCCGACGTTGTCGATACCAACACCGATCGATTCCGATCAACTTTTTGGTCCGATATAGTTTCTAGGCAGTTCTACATCTCATTATCACATCATTAAGTGGGTTACCACCAACCCATATATCCAGACCGATCATGTACTTTTCCGGGTCAAATCTGATCCATCAGGGTCGTCCGGATCCGAATACCCGGTCCAACCGGGTTTTCACAAAAACAATGAATTGGACTCAATGGTCAACCCAGAATCGAGTGCGGAACAGAAAGAAGAAAACCACCAAACAGCTCAGAGAACATTGAATATTTGAGAGAGAGAGAGGGCTGTGAAGTAGGATCTGCTCACGCGCCGTAGATTATGTCTTTTCCCATCTCTCTCTCCTCCGTATCTCAATGCCAAACAACAAAAATTCACAGACTCACTCTGAATCAGATCATATCTACGCTACGCGTTTTCTTTTCTCTCTCCCCTCACTTTCCTTTTCAATTTCTCCCTCACCAAACACAAACAAACACACTTACACATCATCGGACAGAACAAAACCCCTTTTTTATTTTATTCTATTCAATTCAATAAACCCACCTAAATAATCCAGAATCTTTTCCATCACTTTCTGGGCTCAATCCAAAAGTTCAATTTTTTTTCACCAATTTCATCTTCCTCTTCCCCAAACCTCTGCAATTTTCTCAATCTTCTCCGTCACGCGTCGGCATTGGGTCTCGACACGTACCCATTGATTGTTTTGATCGCTAGAACTGGGAAGTGGGACTGCTAGCTGGACCAGACCAGACTTGGCTTGTCAATGAATCAATATCCACACCCACCCTTTGCCTTCCCTACTTTTCTCCACCCTTTTCTGTTTTAATTATTTAATAAAGGTCCCATTTTTATCAGTTTCATCTTCTTCTATTTGTGGTCTGAGCACTCACTGGTCAGTTCTGTAACACCTAAAAATTAGGGGTTTGTTTGAGTGTGTGTGTGTGCGCGAGAGGGAAAAAGACTCGGCGTCGCCGGAGGGAGACCGTGGCGGAGACGATCGCCGATTAGGGTGGTGGGTTTCTAGATTTGCCTCTCGGAACAGTCATGAATACTGGGGGTCGACTCGTTGCTGGCTCTCACAACAGGAACGAGTTCATTCTCATCAATGCGGACGAGACTTCGAGAGTGAGCGTCTTCCAAAACTCGATATCATGATACCCATTTGCGTTTTAGTTGATTTCCCCCTTTGGTTTTGTTACAATCGCCATAAAGTTAGGGTTTTTAGACTGTTTTTGAAGGTTTCCTGGATACCCATTTGCAGATTTGTTGTTTCTTAATCTAGGATTTTCTCTGATGATCAGGCGTTTAGGGTTTATTGGAAATGTTTTGATGGCTGCATGCGTTTTTTTTTTATCTTGATGATTTGATTAATATATTGGCTTCTTAGGCATGTTGTTTGTCAGAGCAATTTTTAATGTATTATAGATAAAATCCTTTGGAACTTCAATTATTTTAAGGACTGATGTGAGATGGGTTTTTGTTCAGATGCACATGCCTTTCATTCTTTTCTTTCATGATTTTCAAGCATGCCTAGATAATGTACTACATTTTCGAGTTACATGAGCTCTGTTTTATTTGTTTTTCGTCTGGAAAAAAAAATATCTAGACTGGTAATTGTAATTCTAAGGTGCATTTCTTGTTGTTCTTTGTTTGGTTCTATGGAGAATTTACGTGTTCTTGTTGCAGTAGTTGGAACTGCTGTGAACATTAACTTTTGCTGGGAATATTTGTTGGGTTCGTCGAATTAGCTTATAAACCATTTTCTATCTTTTGCCTTTATGAGAACCATGTGAGTGTATAGAGAAAGAAACTTAAGCAGCGGAGAAGAGGAAAGCAAATATCTGTAAAATTAATTTTTACTAATTGACATCTGTGTGTAATAGTGATCATGTTAGAGAACAAGTAGTGATTAGTTCTTTGTGTTTTCATTCATCATCTGGCTATAATATAAGCTGGAAAGTGATATATATTCACAATGCGCAGCATATACATAGTTTATGAACATGAGGTTCTGCTAATATTGCTATTATGCTAAAGAAATGTTCTTGTTCTTTTCAGATCAAGTCTTTAAGAGAACTGAGTGGGCAAGTATGTCAGATTTGTGGTGATGAAGTTGAACTCACAGTGGATGGAGAGCTCTTTGTTGCTTGCAACGAATGTGCTTTTCCCGTGTGCAGGCCTTGCTATGAGTATGAAAGGCGAGAGGGAAATCAAGCTTGTCCCCAATGTAAAACCCGATATGTGCGTATCAAAGGTGAGATTGCTTAGCAGTTCTTATGCAAAACATTTAAATCTTACTCTTCAGCAGTCTGAATCGAAACTCTCGATGCAAATTGCAGGTAGTCCTCGTGTTGAAGGCGATGATGATGAGGACAACATCGATGATTTGGAGAACGAGTTTGATTATGGCTAACACCATGGTCAGGGACCCCATCCACCTCCGGAGGCAATGCTCTCTTCACGTGGTTATGCATCTGGAATCCCCTCGAACTCTGAAGTGGACTCTTCTCCCCTTAAATCTCAAGTCCCTTTATTAACTTACGGCGAAGAGGTGAATTACTTAGCAGTCTTAGATTGTGTACTTTGTTCTATGTAATGGACTCTACGTAACGATACTTGTCTTGTTTTAGGATGCTGAGATTTCTTCTGATTCACATGCTCTTATAGTACCCCCATTTATGGGTTATGCAAACCGAATTCATCCAATGCCATACCCTGATACGTCTATACCTTGTAAGTTGTTCTGCATTCCCTATTTCGATTTCGTTTTATTCGGTATTACTCTATTACTAACTTATCGGTATTTAACTTGGACTGTTCACTTTTGTAGTGCAACCCAGACCAATGGTGCCTAAGAAAGACTTAGCAGTATATGGGTATGGGAGTGTTGCATGGAAGGATCGCATAGAAGAGTGGAAGAAAAGGCAGAATGACAAACTTCAAGTGGTTAAGCATGAAGGAGTGGATGATGAATTCGATGATGCTAATTTGCCAATGTTAGACTTGCCACTTTTTTCTTGTTTATGGTAGGGATAATTGCAAAAAAGTACCCAGAACTCGTCCTTTTGTTGCAATTTTTATAAAAATGATGATTTTACCCTTACAATTTAGATTTAAAAAATAGTAAGTAAAAAACAAAAAAAATTCGAATTATCATCTCTTAATTTTCTTCCCCTTCGTACCGTACAAAGAGTAAGAAATTTAAGGGATATGAAAATTTGGAATTTTTTTTCTTTAATTATTATTTTTAAAATTTAAATTTCCAAGGGTAAAATCATCATTTTTATACAAATTTATTCAAAGTGCAACAAAAAGAAAAGTTCTAAGGCACTTTTTTACAATTATCAAAAACTTGTCAAGTTTTGGTTTTTGTTGGCTACTTATGAGCATTGTTCTTATACTTTATCAGGATGGATGAAGGAAGGCAGCCACTTTCAAGGAAGATACCTATTCCATCAAGCAAGATAAACCCATACAGATTAGTAATAATACTCCGTCTCGTGGTTATAGGCTTCTTTTTCCATTACAGACTTCTCCATCCGGTTAAGGATGCATATCCCTTGTGGCTGACATCGGTTATATGTGAAATATGGTTCGCTGTTTCATGGATTCTTGATCAGTTCCCAAAATGGTACCCTATAGAACGTGAAACATATCTCGACCGTCTATCTCTGAGGTACGAGAAGGAGGGGAAGGAATCCGAGTTAGCAGATATAGATGTCTTTGTGAGTACGGTGGATCCTTCGAAAGAACCTCCACTGATCACTGCAAACACCGTTCTTTCTATCCTTGCTGTTGATTACCCTGTTGATAAAGTTGCATGCTATGTTTCGGACGATGGTGCTGCTATGCTTACTTTTGAAGCACTGTCTGAGACATCTGAATTTGCCAGGAAGTGGGTCCCGTTTGCTAAAAAGTTCAGTATTGAGCCTCGTGCTCCAGAATGGTATTTTTCTCAGAAGATTGATTACCTGAAAAATAAAGTCCATCCGACATTTGTCAGGGAAAGGCGTGCCATGAAGGTACTTAACTTTCCTAAGAACTTGGCTACAAGGTGTTGTGATGTGTTATGTGTGTCTTGAATTGTTTGTTTTTCTGGTGCAGAGAGAATATGAAGAATTTAAAGTTAGAATCAATGCATTGGTTGCCACGGCGCAGAAGGTACCTGAGGATGGCTGGACCATGCAAGATGGGACTCCGTGGCCCGGGAATAATGTTCGGGATCATCCTGGCATGATACAGGTGAGATGGCCCTTAAACTGTAATATACATCTGTCATGATTGTTGGTCTAAGCTCTAAGGTTTAGAAAGAGTTCATGGAAGATGCAAAAAATAACCGTTTGGAGTTTCACTGTGTGCATGTCTAATCATGATACATTTATCTCAACATAGTAATTAGTATTTTTCTTAGTGGAAATCCCACTCAGCTACCCTTTAAGTATGGACCTTTCTCAATCAACTACCCGTAAGTTTTTTTAGTCTCAGTTTGTCTAAAACTTTTTAAACTTGAGGGTAGTTGATTGAGAAAGGTGCGTACTTAAAGAATAGCAGAGTAAGATTCTTATACAAATTGCAAACAGAGTGATGAAACACTTAACTTAAAATACATGGTGGATAAGAAATGGCCTTGATTTTATATTTTCTGTAGAAAGTCTGCTTGTTCTGGACACTTGTGATGCAATTAGGCAGTAGTTGTGTGCTAGTTTAAGTCAATTCCATGCGATCTTTTGTAAGGTATGATACTTTAAATCTATTATAAACCTTTTTCTTTGCAGGTGTTCCTCGGGCATAGCGGAGTCTGTGATATTGAAGGAAACCAATTGCCTCGTCTGGTTTATGTCTCCCGAGAGAAGAGACCGGGATTCGAACACCACAAGAAGGCCGGTGCTATGAATGCATTGGTAATTTTATCTTTTTGCCTTTTAATCAATGCTACTTAATTTTTCAATTCATGACAATATATATTTTACAATTGTTTTTTTTAGATACGTGTTTCTGCGGTGATCTCAAATGCTCCTTACCTTCTGAATGTTGACTGTGATCACTACATCAACAACAGCAAGGCACTAAGAGAGGCAATGTGTTTCATGATGGATCCTATATCGGGGAAGAAGGTTTGCTATGTCCAGTTTCCTCAAAGATTCGATGGGATTGATCGCCACGACAGATATTCAAACCGAAATGTTGTGTTTTTCGATGTATGTATATCCAATCCACCCTATTTATCAGTTTTTCTAAAATAAATTTGTTTCTCTCGAAGCTAATATATCGATTCTCGAACAGATAAACATGAAAGGATTGGACGGTCTGCAAGGCCCTATCTATGTCGGGACAGGGTGTGTTTTCAGAAGGAAAGCACTTTATGGCTTTGATGCACCGGTGAAGAAGAAGCCACCGAGCAAGTTCTGCAACTGTTGGCCCAAGTGGTGTTGCCTCTGTTTTGGGTCTAGAAAGAAAGGAACCGGGAAGTCGAAGAAGGACAAAACAAAGAAGTTGAGGCATAGGGAAGCATCGAAGCAAGTACACGCACTCGAGAACATTGAAGGTGCCATACTAGGTAAGGATTTTCTCGATGGAGCAAGTTGATTTCATTAACGGGAAGTTAATAATGATTTGTTACTTTTGCAGAAGTGAAACCCGAGAAATCACCCGAAGTGTCCCAAATGAAGTTGGAGAAGAAGTATGGGCAGTCTCCGGTATTTGTGATGTCCACGCTGTTGGAGGATGGTGGTGTTCCTAAAAATGCTTCTCATGCTGCCCTCTTGAGAGAAGCCATCCAAGTCATTAGCTGTGGTTATGAAGACAAAACAGAATGGGGAAAGGAAGTAAGTAAAAATTATTAATTCAACATCCAAGTTTATGTTGGGGATAATGGCAAAAAAGTATCTTGTACTATTTTTTTTGCAGGTTGGTACCCTTATCTTTGAATCGTTGTGGGTTGTGGCCCCGAACGTATATTTGTACTCTGTCAATTTATTCCAAAATTCGGGGCCACAACCCGCAATGATATAAAGATGAGGGTACCAACTTGCAAGAAGTCGATAATACAGGGTATTTTTTTGCCATTATCCCTTTATGTTACGATATTATGTGCTAATTTTTCGAACACATGACCAGGTTGGGTGGATATATGGCTCCGTGACAGAAGATATCTTGACTGGGTTCAAGATGCACTGCCATGGGTGGAGGTCTGTGTATTGCATGCCCAAACGACCGGCATTCAAGGGGTCAGCTCCGATCAACCTTGCGGACCGGCTCCACCAGGTTCTCCGGTGGGCTCTCGGATCTGTTGAGATATTCCTGAGCAAGCATTGTCCAATCTGGTACGGCTATGGGGGTGGGCTCCACTGGCTGGAGCGGTTCTCTTACATCAACTCTGTCGTGTATCCTTGGACCTCCATTCCCTTGATTGTTTACTGTACCTTGCCCGCTATCTGCCTCCTCACCGGGAAATTCATCGTCCCCGAGGTAATGCATATCCTGACACGGCGCATACTTGATCCTCACCATTGGTTTTGTTTTGGGCTAACTCTTGTTGGATCTTGTTTACAGATAAGCAACCTAGCCAGTCTTGTGTTCATCGGGCTTTTCGTGTCCATCTCAGCAACAGGTATCCTCGAGATGCAGTGGGGTGGTGTTGGTCTCGATGACTGGTGGAGGAACGAGCAGTTCTGGGTGATCGGAGGCGTCTCTTCCCATCTATTCGCTCTGTTCCAAGGTCTGCTCAAGGTTTTAGCCGGAGTCAACACCAACTTCACCGTGACCTCAAAAGCAGCAGACGACGGGGAATTCTCAGAGCTCTACATCTTCAAGTGGACATCATTATTGATTCCCCCGACGACTCTCTTGATCATGAATATAATCGGGGTTATCGTTGGCGTCTCCGATGCCGTCAACAACGGGTACGATTCGTGGGGGCCGTTGTTCGGGAGGCTGTTTTTCGCTATCTGGGTCATCGTCCATCTCTACCCGTTCCTGAAGGGTCTGCTCGGGAAGCAAGATCGGATGCCCCCTATTATACTGGTCTGGTCGATTCTGCTCTCTTCGATCCTGACTCTGTTGTGGGTTCGAGTCAATCCGTTTGTGTCCAGAGATGGTCCTGTTTTGCAGGTCTGCGGATTGGATTGTGACTGAGGTGTATGAATAAAAACTTCACATCACTGGCCTTTTTGATTTATCTTGTTCTTCCATGGCATTGAAACAATGATCTTTATTGTTCCTTTTGTGGAGGTGAGGTTTTAGTTTTATTAGCAGTGTAGATAGGAATCATGGAGCTGACAGATTGTTATTTGTTTCACAGGATTTTTCCCATAAAAATTCTTTCATTTTATTCTACTCTCGCCAGTTTGTCTCGTTTAATCACGCAAAACAACGGTTTTCGTTTAGTAGTGTCAACGTCGTCAATGTAGTTTCTGCAAAAATTGACGGATCGATGCGATTTGGCGAAAACGTTATTCTATGGACAAAATGAAACATGTGTATTTTCACAAACGAACGACTTTATGGCTAGTTTGTCGTAACAAAAGTCTAAATGAGGTGTTCTATTGACGTTTTCCTTCATTGTTATTTTTTTGCATTAAACGTTCGATAGTTTGTTGATTTATGAAGGGTCGTCACATAAAGTATTGAATCAAAGTATATAGACCTTTATATTTGAGTCAGGTGAAAGGAACGACAAAAACTGACTCCCTAATTACCTTTCGTCTAAAAGACTGATCAATCATAATCTTTGTTTCCACATACATACTCGGTGGAAGGTCAAACCCTATGTATTTATCCATTTTATTTATTTATAAGACGGAGAAAACTCGTTAAATTAGTAGTTATCTCAGGTACATATCCGCTTTATCGCTAGTTTTTTGTTCCAGAGTAAATGAAATGGGTGAGTTAACAGATGTTTTAACCTTTTGCTAGGTATGTACGTGGGAATTAAAATCACGACGGATCAGTTTCTGACCCGATAAAAAGTTATTAAGGTAGTAATTGTTGTAATTAGAAGTCTATCCGGATACAAAACTAGTAGATGGGCTTAGCCCAATAGAGAAAACAAAAATATATGCATAGACCGGCCCAAAGTCTGAAGGCTGACGTGGAAACGGAGGCGGTCCCGTCGGCGGAAATATCGGACCTCATAGCCTTTCTCTTCTCTCTACTGTTCTAAATCTTAACGGAACTGCGAGAAATTCGAATTCGGAGCAGAATTTGAGAAACTTTATGCACTCGGCTCTCTTTCTCTATCGCACTGACCGAGACACCAAACCCTAGCCCTCTCCCCTCTATTGGATTCTCTGTAAGCTTCTCTTCTTCTTCTCTCATCTCTTTGTTCATCACAATCTCTACTCTGCTTCTTCGGAGGAGCCACTTTTGTGTATGTGTTTTTGATATTTCTGTAATTTAGTTTCTGGAACCGTATCTTTTGGTTCGTTCACTGTGATTTCTGCTTCATTTGGACCTAGAATCGATCATTTTGGTGTAACATTGCAGCAAATGTGTAAATTATTCCGAGACTGGATTGCTCTTGAAAAATTTGTGCTCAGCGCCATTTGGATGTGCTTTTCGCTGCGTCATCTCTGCAAATTTACTGCATCAGATGTTTTAGCAAGCTTGCTTGCTTGTTGGTTCTAATTTTTTGGAAGAAGAAAATTGGATGTGCTTAGTATTAAGTTTTTGATCTGTCTGCATGGAGAATTAATTTAACATTTCTGCGCAGTCTCGAAATTACTTCTGTTTTTTGAGATTTTCTGTTTTTGTATTCATAAATTGATAAGCATAATGTGTTAGTTCCGTGTTCTTTGTAATTTCTATTCTGAAACTAATTTTGGGTCCATATCATGATGTTGTAGGTGAGTCAGATGGATAGGTACCAGAGAGTGGAGAAGCCAAAGGCTGAAACGCCTATAAACGAGAATGAAATTCGCATTACTACTCAAGGCCGGATGAGGAACTATATTACCTATGCAACAACTCTCCTCCAGGTATTATATACCTTCTTTCAAATGATTTTATTCATATTGCCTTGTTGAACTTCCTTTAGCTAATTATATTTTTTGCTTACTGCCATTAAGTGTTTGAGTAGAAAGTTGTTTAGTGGTCTTTTAGATGGAGAAAGGAATAATCAGTTCTCCTTTAGATTTGTTTATAGGTTGTAAGTTGGTTATCTCTTATATCTCTTATACAAATTGCCCATTCCCTGTTTAGTTGAAGTCAGTCTTGTCAAGCAGTTAATTCATAGCTTTTTTGGGGGTTCTCTCTCCCTTTGCATTTTGGTGCCTGCTCTGTCCTCGTTATGATGCTTGGATTGTGTGTAGGAGAAAGGGTCCAATGAAATTACTCTCAAAGCAATGGGGAGAGCTATCAGTAAAACTGTGATGATTGCTGAATTGATTAAGGTGAGATGATTACTGCTCTCTTCCTCTCACATGTCACAGTTTATAAATGAAGACTTTGTTTCTTATTCATTGATTATTTTTCCTCATTTCAGAGAAGAGTTGTGGGTCTCCATCAGAACACTTCAGTTGGATCCACGGATATAACTGATATGTGGGAGCCACTAGAAGAAGGCCTTCTTCCGTATGCAATAGTGACTTTCTACCATATTGCACTCGTTGTCTTACTGTTTGTAGAGTGAGTTGATTTGTCTTCTGCTTTTTCAGTCTAGAGACTACTCGCCATGTCTCAACTGTCACAATCACTCTGTCGAAGAAGGATTTGGATGTATCATCTACTGGGTATTTCATTTGCCTCAATATCATGTCAAAATTGTTCTTCATAGACTTAGGAATGTGGCTGGATTCATTAACAAATATTGCTTCTTGAATTGGTTCACTTGAAGTAGCTGTGGAAGGGAAGAGAATTTTATCTGTTGTATTAATCCGGATAGGTTCTATATGGTTTTTGTCATCTAAACTTGGGGCAAGGGTTGTACACATAACTTGTGGTGTTATATTCACAATTCGGTTGGATCTCTCGGAATTACCTTAATTACATTGCCTTCTGTTATACAGATACCAACCTCCTCTTCCAGTTGATCAAGTGAAACCGCCGAATGAATTTGAAGATGAAGGAGGTAACGGGATAGTTTATTGGTCATGTTTACAAAATCCTTTATATTTTTATTTGATAGTTTAGGCTAGATATAGATTAAATAGTCGTCTTGTCTTAGATAAATACAAAAGGCTCTTAACTAATACAGGCTAACTCAGAGAGGCTGGCTCTAGATAAATGCTTTATCACAATTACTATAAATACTGAATATACATGTATATGCATGGTGCAGAGGGCTCACCAAGGATGCGAGGCAGAGGACGTGGTGGTCGAGGAAGGGCTAGGGGCAGAGGTAAAACTGCTTTTGCAGTTTATTTATTCTATTTAGGGGTAATTGCGAAAAAGACCATGATGTGTTCACCTTTTGCAAGTTGTGGCCCCCTCTTTAATAATTGCAAAGAAGTGGCCCGAACATACCTTTTTGTTGTATTTTGTGTAAACTTGTTTCAAAATGACGATTTATCCTTGTCATTAAAAAAATCTAAAAATTTTACTTCCTTCAATTTTCTTCTTATTTGGATGAAAGTTCTAGATTTTTTTAATTTACTTGGAAATAAAATTTTACTTCCTTCAATTTTCGTCATTTTGAAACAAATTTACACAAAATGCAACAAAAGGCAAGTTCATGGCACTTTTTTTGCAATTATCAAAAAAGAGGGCTACAAGAATACCTCGGGGTACTTTCGTGCAATTATCCCTTCTATTTATTACAAAACATGGTTTAATTGGATAGTTGCTTTAATAGCACAAAAGCTGAAGTTGCTATTTCAAAACCAAGGAACTGTACTTCTTACCTTACATGTGATTTGACTGTGAAAATGATAGATTTTCCTTCTTATGGCACATAGCCTTTTGGATCAGGGATCAGATTTTGGCCTGAAAATCAGTATTTGACTATTCGAATAGAAATTAAGCACCGCAAGCATTGACTATTCTTCTCGTTATCAATGCATTTATTTTCTGAACCATAGGCTGAGTTCCTATTTTCTAGTAACTGTGGTATTTCATGGTGTAGGAAACTACAATGGGGCAGGGGATTATAATAATGGAGATGGTGGTCGAGGTTACAGTGGCAGAGGTCGTGGTTCCCGGGGACGTGGAAGAGGAGGATATGGTGGTGGATACTACGATTATGGTGAAACAGAGGCCCTTGATCGTGGTAGGTTTTTCTATAAAATAATTGTCCTTTTCATGTATCAGTATTGGTGTTACTTCATTAACAACACAAGAAGGCTAAAACGATGTTTAATTTTGTTTCCGATGTTGAGATGACTGTGTTGTTGGGTGTAGGATATGGAGGGCGTGGTCGAGGAAGGGGAAGAGGAAGGGGACGTGGGCGTAACAATTACAGAGCAGGGAACCAGGTCCTAGTTGCAGTTGCCTGAGCAAGGTAGGAGATGTTTTCTTGGTTATATGGAAGAAGAGGTTGTACCATTTATATAATGGAGCAGCCCGATCTTAATCTCGTTTTTTATTAAACTCATCTTTTCTTTCCAGCACTTAACTTGGATTCTTAACTGATTATGAAGAGAAGCTCTGATAACTGTAGCCTATAATTAGTTATGAGAAGCTCTGATAGCTGTAGCTTATATTTGGATGATAGAAAAGTGAAATAAATAGCTTTTTTTTCTAAATGTTATTTTTCAATTACCTACCGTTTTTTCTTTAATAAAGATGATCAGAACCACTAATAATTCAATACTCTGTTGCATATTTCAGGGAAAAGAGTGAAAACGTGCGTTTGGTGTCGGGTACAAGCAAATCGAGATCTTGATGTTTCAAGTGAAGCAGTTCG
>JAYMSV010001790.1:0-12131 GCA_036897745.1 Erodium moschatum | reverse complement strand
TCGGAGAAATAAAAGTTCAAGTTAATTTTAATTTATTTCATATTTTAATTTATTTTTTAATATTTTTTCCATATGTATTTCAGTTTTATATAATATTAACTGATTTAATAAAGAATTAAGTAAATCAGCTAAAAAGCAATTATTAATTATCCAGTCGGCATAAGGGATTCAATAAGAAACTCAGTAAGGGACTCCCATTGTAAAACACAACATTTTTTGAGGCTCTGAGTCCCTCAATTTTGCCCAGTCAACATAAGGGACACAAGACCCAAGCCTCACTAGGGTCTTTCCATTGTACATGCTCTAATTTGTATGAAAGTGGTGCTGTAATTTATGAACGGCTGCCTTTAGCAACACGATTACACTTATTCTAGTTGGTTCCGACATCCGAAGTCCACTTGCACCCTCTTCTCTCCGACGAATCCTTTCTTGGGTTGATTTGGCTCCGAACGACCTTCACTCACTTGCCAAACTTTGTGACGGTTCAAATACTGAGGATTAGTTGTAGGTTAAACACATTGAAGGATAGTTTAAGTATTGATGTAATATGTGAAGTCACACGAACGTGACCAAATTAACTAAATCGATAGTTAGATTAACGAAATCAATTGTTTTTCTAGTTACAAGAAATGTGAAGATTAGTGTTTTATATGAAATGTAAGTGGCCATATCTTTCATATTATAAGATCACGAAAAAAAAAGTGTCTGGATTTTGAAACTTTAAATCTCTTATGATCTTTGAAAAATCACGTAACAACAATATAAATGGGTGGTAATTATTAGCCCAATTAAACAAACAACCTAGTGAGAAATAGTCTTTAGAATCATTAATTACAAAAATATGCTTTCATTCCTAGAAGAGAAGTGATACAATTCTTTCACTACACAATACCAATTCATTGTATAATGATGTTCCTTTATGTTAGTACATGGAATATATAAATTGGTTTCCTTCAACTGATACAAGACTCCGCTGTAGCACTTGGTTAAATTCTAATGGTGGAAGAATTCCGGGTTCGAATCCCGGCAGTGGAATTATGTTTTTCTTAAAAATTCAATCTCAACCCCGCTGTAGCATTTTTTTTCTTAAATTTTGCTTAATTCAATTTCAGCCCCAACCCTAATGCACTTAGCCCCTTACTAATGGGCTAAGTAAACATATAATTCAGTCTTTGAATTAGCACTCCTCTGAAAGTATTTCCGCTCTAATTTTTTTCGATCTAATAGATCCACAAAGCCATAACAAATACGAAATGCACGCAAAAATACAAGTTGAATGGGTGCCAAACTACCAAAAAGTATTAGGAATTCTCTAGGGAGTTCGAATAGATTGGTTGAGCGAGTTGTGTAAGGGGAAGTTTCATCACGTAAGTATAATAGTACAACACAACACCTCTAACATACATAGATATAGGTCGCGAATAAGGAGATGCACGCCTCATGACGACTACTTCTCAACCCTTGCAATGCACATCGATAAATAATTTCCTCGTTGACTTTGAATGACGAGGGAACTGTTTCTTAGCATTATGTCGAGTTTAGCGGAACAGGATAGTTACTTTCATATCGTTCCCGATGCGACCGAAAAACCTGACTTCTCTCCTAACCAGAAATGCATGTCGGCTATTCTTCGACATTGTTTTGTATCCACAGTTGATTCAAATGACAATTACATATGAAACGAATAATTCATTTTTCCAAGAATTAGAATTACTCTGGGTTTGTCCCTAGAATCATAATTATTTTTTTTTTCTTTTCTAAACTCGATTTGGGGGCCAGAGACCTACAAATGGATCCCTATCGATATTCGAACGTTCAAAGTTTTTCGTCTCAATGAAGTAAAGGCCTAATTTGTATGAAAGTAGTAGCGCAAATTATGACCTGCTCCCTTGAGCCACACGACTAAGTATTGTTCTAAGGGTAAACTTCATAAAGCCACATAAAAGTATACACATTTATCACTTACATACATAGTTATTAAAATGTTTCATCCGTCCCCCAGACTTTCCAAAACTTATCATCTCTGTTTTTCTATTAAGAAATCCATTAGTTTTTGTCCAAATCTCATCAACAATGAAACAAATAAGGTGTAATGATCCAAGCGGCCAACTCGATGAGGGCACTTCTTTGGTTTTGTCAGGTTCAAAACCAAGGAGTCTTCTAAGCATGTAATTGATTCTCTTAACGGTTTCAAATACAATGGGTATGTGCTTTTGTTGTTGTTGCTCGTCCTGGCTTAAGCAGGTCTCGGTCTGTGAAATTGAGCTCCTCTGTTCCACATACAATGAAACATAACAAGTTAGGGGCACCGAGTTTGAAGCCGTCTGGAGTGGATCCGTATCAGAACCCCCCTCTGCAGGTCGAGACTCCTCCTTTAACGTCTTGCCGGAGGGATAAGACCGACGTTCCGGTGCCGGACTCTAGTAAACGGGAGGATGGCGCAACTCCGTTTTTTGTGGTTCAAAATGCAGAAAATCACGCTCAGTAGGGATTAGATCGCAATCCTGTGATTTCGCAAACCCGTGAAAGATCGCAATCACTTGCAGTTGTTCCCGAAATCATTGTTGAACTTGTCGATTCTGTTGATGTGACTTCGTTCTCGTCTGGCGCGGAGCTTGAAGTGGGTTCAGTGGTGGGCCTTGTATTTGAAGCCCACACGGATAGGTTGGACTTGAGTGGTGGCTTGCTTCAAGACCCTCCAATCAATAATGTGGATAAGGCTCACGCTTCGGGTGTAGAGATAGAAAACGTTTCGGAGGGGTTGGTTTTGGGTCAGGGCCGAGAAATTCGAGCTCAGGAGGATTAACTGTTAACATAGCTTGTACAACGATGGGTCATTCGTTGGGACAATGTCAACCAAACCGACAGATGAGTTATGTCGCTAAGGTCTACATGTTCATCCTCATATATGGTATTTGTTAGTCAGAGTTTGTATTTGACCGATTGATAAAAATACTTGATAGACGGATATTGTATCCGTCAGAAAGGTATGTTCTTCACCAACGGATGTGATACCTGTCGATGAAATCATATTACCTTACCAACATATATAATACAAATGTCGGATAAATGAAATTATGCAGTAGTGTGAGACATGACACGACCACAAATCAAAATGACATATTGAAATACATACTCTATTAGATTTTAATATTTTAATAAGCACCTTATAATTTTTGGGCATTGCTTTTGGCTTGAATTAAAAGAAAAATCCATATCAACCAAAACCTTATCCCGTAAACTTCATCTTCCATCTCTATAATACTTAACCTTAAAATGCATAACTGGGAAAGACAATTGTTTGTCGGGTGAAGGGGCTAGAAGACGAGCGAGTGCCAGTTATACCGTTTAATAGCAACAATCGACGTACACTAAACAAAATCGGCCTGATATCCTCGGTTCTCTATTTTCTTCATCGTCTACGATCGGAATCACCTTGTTACACGTCAATTTCCGATCGATTTCGATGGTTTTAGTGGAACACTCCCTCCTCTAGAAATAATAGTACGCAATCTCACTGATTAAAAAAAATAGGCTTTTACTCATACTGATACGGACGGTTCTTGCACCACCCAAGACCAAGTCATTGTTTAATGATTTCCTTTATATTAGTACATAAGTATTATATGTAGTAAGTTTCCTTCATATGTTACAAGTCTCCGCTGTAGCACTTGGTTAAATTCTCATATCCATGAATTCCGAGTTCGAATCCCGGCAGCGGAATTATTTTTTTCTCAAAAATTCAATCTCAGGCTTTTAACCCCTATGGACCTGCTAGTATCAAAGTCAGTAGTCCAACAGTATGATCATGGAGTTCCAGCAAAGACCCTAACATTATAGCATCCGGCTCCATCGGCATGCTTCTGATAAGAGCCTTTGCTCCTCCAACGTGCCCCGCTCGTCCTAGCACACCAAGCAGTGCTTGATCTTGTATGTCTCTGTCATCAGTTGAGATACTCTGTTGCTTTCTCGATCATCCCAGCGTCGATGCAGCTATTAGAATGCTTGGGAAAGTAACATCGCATGGTTTGTACGTGGAGTATTCGAGCTTGATGAACAATTTCAATTTCATTGCTTCTTCTGCATAACCTGATGATCACTGGAGTTCCAATTTCATTGCTTCTTACGAAATGCACGCCAAAATACACGTTGAATAGGTGTCAAGAAGTATTAGGAGTTCTCTACAGAGTTTGAATAAATTGGTTGAGAGATGTTTAAAGGGAAGTTTTGTTACGTAAGTACAACTGCACAACACAACAACTTGAACATACATAGATAGAGATCACGAATAAGGAGATGAACACCTCATGACGACTACTTGTCAACCCTTGCAGTGCACATCGATAAACAATTTCCTCGTTGACTTTGAATGACGATGGAATTGTTTCTTTAGCATTATGTCGAGCTTAGCGGAGCAAGAGAGTTACTTTCATACAGTTCTCAATGCGACCAATAAACCCGACTTTTCTCCTAACCAAAAATACATGCCGGTTATTCTTCGACTTTGTTTTGTATCCATAGTCGACTCTAATGACATTACATATGAAACGAAGAATTCATTTTTTTACAGAGTAATTTGGAATTAGAACTACTCCAGGTTCGACCCTAGCATCAGAATTCATTTTTTCTAAATTCAATTCGAGGCCCAGGGACCCACCAATGGATCCATGTCGACATTTGAACGTTTCATAATTTTTCGTTTCGATGAGTTAGTTAAATGCCTAATTTGTATGAAAGTAGTGCCACAAATTATGATTTGCTCTCTTCAACAACACAACTAAATATTGTTGTAATATGTGAAGTCACACACATGATACAAATGAACTGAAACGATAGTCAAACTAATGAAATCGGTTGTTTTCTAATTATGAAAAATCCGAAGATTAGTGTTCGATGTGAAGTGACGATGCGTTTTTACATCACAAAATCGTGGAAGAAGTGTTATCATGATCTTTGAAAAATCATGCAACAACTCTATGAATGGATGGTAGTTATTAACCCAATTAAACAAACACCCTAGTAAAAAGTAGTCTTCAATCTCACTAATTAGAAGAAGAAAAAAAACATGCTTTTGTTCGTAGAAGAGAAGTGATACAATTCTTGCACCACACAAGACCAAGTCATTTTCTAATGATGTTCCTTTATATTGGTATATGATATAGTTATATAGGACAGTTTCCTTCAACTGATACAAGACTCCGCTGTAGCACTTGGTTAAATTTCTGATGAATCATAAATTCCGGGTTCGAATCCCGGCAGCGGAATTATTTTTTCTTAAAAATTCTGTTCTGGAATAAAGTTCAACCAAACACTTGTAGTATCAAACTCATCCTATCCAGCAACAAGTAAATGTCAGTGGCTTGTGGATGAAGCTTCCCACCAGCTACGAACTCTTGAACTTCCCCATTCACTTCTATCAAACTACAACCTGGTTCTCTACCAATCTGCTTCTCCTTCATCGAAACTCTTTGCTCGATTGCTTCCTCGTACTGCCCCGAGGCAGCGTAAATGTTATACATTAGCAGATACCCAGGGTTTCAAATGGGTTTCAGCTCACCCAGGCGCTTGGCCGCCATTTCTGCTATTTGGATGTTGCGCCCATGTTTCCTGCAAGCTGAGAGCAAAGACCCTAACATTATAGCATCTGGCTCCATCGGCATGCTTCTGATAAGAGCCTCCGCTTCCTCAACGTGCCCTGCTCGTCCCAGCACATCAACCAAGCAGCTGTAGTGCTTGATCGATGGTGTGATCTTGTATGTCTCTGTCATCAATGTGAGATACTCTGATGCTTTCTCGACTATCCCCGCGTGGCTGCAAGCTGTTAGGATGCTTAGGAAACTAACATCGTCGGGTTTGAACTTGGAGGATTCGAGGTTCGAGAACAATTCCATTGCTTCTTCTGCACGGCCGTTGATGGCTAGTCCCATGATCATGGAGGTCCAGCATGACAATGCTTTGTTCGGGGAGGCCCCGAACACTTCCATGGCCTCGTTGACGCATCCACATTTGCAGTACATGTCTATGATTGCTGTGACGACGATGGGGTTGAGGTCCACCTTGTTCTTGGTTATGTAGTCATGGAACCACACCCCTTGTGCCAGAGCTCCCATCGAAGCTGAGGCGTTCAACAAGCTCACCATCGTGAACTCGCTAGGCTCGATCCTTTGCTCCTGCATTTCCCCGAAAAGCTCCACCGCCTCCACCAGCTTCCCGTTCCTCACATACCCACTAATCATAGTGTTCCATGACACGGAACTTCTCTGCGGCATTTCGTCGAACACCTTCCGCGCATCCCCGATTTGGCCACACTTAGCCAGACCCATAACCATGGAGTTCCAAGCAACAACATCGAATTCCACTTCTCTATCGAACACCACTCGAGCTTCGCTCAAAAACCCAGAACTCGCGTACATGTGAATGATCGTGTTCCGTACATACCGATCGAATTCGAGACCGAGCTTCAAGACCCTCCCATGGAGCTGGGCTCCATCTCGGGCCAGACCGAGCTGGGTATAAGCTTTGAAGACCGACGGATAAGTGAGCCTCTCCGGCTGGATCGGAGAGCAGACCAACATGTCCACGAACAGAGAGATTGCGATTTCAGGAGCCGAGCTCTGAGAGAAGGCTCTGATGATGGTGTTCCAGGTGAAGAGATTGAGGCGTTTAATCTGGGAGAAAACAGCGAAGGCGTAGTGAACGTCGCCGGCCGGCGAGGCGCAGAAGGCGAGGATGCGGCTGGCGGCGAAGGTGTCGTGGATTAGGCCGGTCTTGATGATTTGGGCATGGAGCTTGCGCAGGTCTCTCATGGAGGTGCAATGATTGTCGAGCATGGAGATCAATGGCTGCTCTGTTATGAACTTGGGTTTCGAGCTTGATGCTAATGGTGGTGACCATTTGCATACTACCTCCATTTTCGAGTGACTCTTGTTTCTACCATGCCTCTTATCCGTTTCAATCCAACCCAATAGTGGGGTCGATAAACCTAGTCCATTTTGTCCAAATGGGGTCGATAAACCTAGTCGAATTTGTCAAAAAGCGACGTTATTGCAAATAACCCACTTATTGAAAACTTCCGTAGTCGATTTTGTCGAAATTGGGTTGATAAACCTAGTCGATTTTGTCAAAAAACGACGTTATTGCTAACAACACACTTATTGAAAACATCCGTAGTGGGGTCGGAATACCTAGTCGTTTTTGTTTCTCTCGAACGCCAACGAATCTGCTGGCGGATTTAGGTCACTCTATCCTCTTTCTCAACCTTTCTTCTCCGAACACCTAGCGATTCTGGTCAGAATTGACCAGCATCAACCTCCATCTATAACTGACGGATTTTGGTCTCTCTGTACTCTCTCTCAGACCTAGAGATTCTGGTCAGAATTGGCCTGCCAACGTCAACCTCCATCCACTAGGGATGTCTGTCTTAAGTTCTTGTTTTAAAATGGTCAAAACGACAACAAAAAGAAGAGAAAATGCAAAATTCCCAAGATAATAAAAAAAAACACAACTTTATTCAGTTCATGAAAAGCGGGAAAAAGAATTTATGCACAATGTGGTGAAGAGCACTGTATGGTTGTGGACTCTTCACCTCTCATCCTCTCCCCTGGTTTATCAATTTCTCACTTTACATATGAACAATACTCTCCCACTGCCTATTTCTCTCAGTGCCGTCACTTAAAACTCGACACACACCGCGCCTGTTGTGCAAGCAATTAGAAGTCAACTCGTGTCTCCGGAGTATGACCCGTCTGGCTGGCGGATACAGATGTTCAAGTTTCCAGAGAGCAGCGTTTCCTGGATAAATTAATGACTTGTGGTTACTACTGTGATTGTGAACATATAAAAGAAAGGCTTGAATGACTTATTGGTTAAGGTACCTCGACACTAGCTGCCTCTTGGCCTTTTGAGTGGAAGAGAATTGGTCTGCATTGCTTATCTTCATTCATCAAGCTTGAGTTCTGAAAGTGAGTCACGAGGGAGTTCTTGCCCTGGATCCGTGCATAAGCCAGAGAAGCAACTTTCTCGCTATTGAACTTCTCCCACTTCTTCCCATTAAATGCCTGCACAAGTTTCTACCGTATTATAACTTCTTGCTTTCCTTAACACTTTTACTATGGTTTGATCAAGGAACGGCTTCGAAAGCTTGTTTCCAACTGGTCAAACACTTACCAAAGCTATTGGGTTCAACTCACCTACGACTATGTTGGACTTCTCTCTACTCAACCCTTATTGGGCCTTCTCATGATGCGGTCAAGTGGTATTTAGAATTCCCTTCTACATAAGGAAGGTCTTGAGTCTTTACCTTCCTTCTATATAAGAAAGGTCTTGAACCCAATAGCTTTTATACACCTGATTTAGTCGATAAAAAAAGAATTAAGGAACGGCTTAACCTTATAGAATGGAATGATATGTGCTGGAGAGAGCATGTTGATGAAGGCATAACCGACGTTACACTTGTTCTGCACACACAGAGTCTAAGTATCAGTACCAATTCTATGTACAGAATTACACTCTACCTTTATCAGAGTTTTGAACAAGAGAATAACCTTGAAATCAATAGGCAAATAGAGGAAATCATAAGTCCCGCTGTGACCTTCATCAATAGCAGCCAGCAACATTTTAGAAGTATACCTACAGTCAACAGGTTTGAAGCATATATTGTGAACGAAATGTTCATAACCATGTGAAAGAGATTAGGGTTTTCGTTCTTACTTGTTAGGGATGTTCTTTATCATTAAAGTAGTCCTATTGTCTTCCCCGCTGATGATTTTATCCAAATCAAGCTGAAACTGATTAGTCTCAACTCGCCTACGACTATGGTCATCAAATCCCTCACTTCCAATTGATGGCGGTCCTGGATAAGAGCCATTTCCAAAGAACACAGGCCTTCGTAATGGCATCATTCGATGACCAGAACCATTTTCAGACATGTTCCCAGGAAGACCAAAACCTGGACTCATGTTCATCATGTAACTTCCATTACTATGTCCCAAACCCATGTTCCCAAACGAAGACGGACTCCTGTAGGATGTTTCTGGAGACTCTTGGAAGTAACCAAACTGCCTATCCAGATGAACACCAGATGGAGCTGAGCCAACATGATGTTGGTGATGCTGACCAATGAGAGAGCCATGGTGATTAGTGGGCATGGCAGGTTTTGACCAAGCAGAAGAATTGGCATTCTCAGAGTAGAGAGTGGGACTTCCCCAGAGAAATTGAGGACCTGATAGAGTTCCCGAACCAAATGAATCCGATTTTGGTTCACCAAAAGGAGATATGGTTCCAGGACTTGAACCAAATTTCTGGTTAGGGAAGGAGTGAGATCCATTGCTACTACCGAACACCCGATTCGAATAGTTAACCCTTCCTTGGTCTTTGCCAATAGGCGCTATCTTTGCAGAGTTGGACATATGAGATGGAAGAATTGAAGCTAACCCAGGAATGTAGCTCTTGTTTGTAGGACTGAGGCTTCCAATAATAGGAGACCTACTAAGAGTGTGAAAAGAATTATGTTCAACCGGGCTTCCAAATTGGTGTCTAAGACTTCGAGTCTCATCATGGTCCAGCTCTTGACTTAGTTGCTGCATCAAACTAAACATAGCAAGTAGAACCAAATTAGTGAAAGCCTAATCAACATAAGCTCATGTCACGTGGTCAACTATAAACATAAATGATAATATACTGACTTTCGACGGGCTCCACCAGGGCGACTAGGTTCAAGCTTAATGCGCTTCCCACCAATATCGATCCCATTCAAGGCTCTAAGAGCCGACTCAGCACCTCTAACATCATAAAATTCAATAAATTTATGGTGCCTCTTGTGTGGTGTTTCCCTTATCTACATTTTTACACAAGGAGATTATTATTAATATTGTAATTAAATTAGACATAACATAAAGAAACCTGAAAAAAACTTACCTCCTTGATCTCCCCGTGAACCCCAAATATGTTACGGAGTTCTTCATTTGATACGGATGAGTCCAAATTGAATACCACAAGAGTCCCTTGGTTAACATCCTTTTCAGATGGATTATCCTGAAATATCGTAGGGAAAAAATACTCATTAAATATATACAAGTTGCGTCACAAAGCTGAACTTGATATCAGAAACCTAAAACCAGACCTTAGGGATTGAAAAGTGAATATCGAGTTTTCTTCGTCTTAAGGGCTTATTTTGCAATGCACGCATTGCAACTCGGGCAGCTCGAATATCATAGTATGATATCATCACAAAGCCCCTATGCTTGCATGCTGTATACAAAGTTCTTATATCCCCGTATTGCTTCAAGAAAAATAAAAATAATTTAAATACACATACCAAAATAAGAATCAACAAGACCCAGAAATATGACAAATTAGATCCTACTTTCATAAGTTACCTCAAAAAGGACTCTTAGTTCGGAGTCCTCAACATTACTATTGATGTTCCGAACAAACAATGTCCTTGAAGGATGCTCCCCATAAGGATGTTCCCCAGCAACAGCATACTGACCAATTCCATTTGTAGCCATGCTATCAGATAGGTTTAAATTTGGCATAACATTGCTTAGATTTTCTATGGGATCAAAGTCCATTTCCAATCCTCCTCCACTCCCAAATAGATCAAAATCTTCTAGTAAGTTGCTAAGGTCAAAGTCATCCATAATGCCGGCTAAAAGCTCGTCCTCATCATCAGGAAGCAAAGGCCCCAGTCCATTTGGTTCGATGTCTTCAAGTAAATCCTTAACTTCATCTTCCAGGTTCAGGTTGTTTAGACTAGGCAAGCTATGGTCAATAGATTTACCCGAGTTTTCTGAGTCAGTAAAGTTCACTGCATGTAGGCAAATACAATGTTCAATATTCATTTTAAGAGATAAAGATCTCAACATATGATGTAAAGTAAGATAAACATACAGTTCTCATGCGGAAAGACAGGCAATGAACAAGAAAACAAGCTAGTATCGTTTGATGGCTGATATGCATCGGTTCCATGAGGAATCATCGGCGTATTGCTTCCCATGTTTCTGGCAATATGTGAAATATTGGGTGGAGCTATGCAACAAACATAAACAATTGATTAAGATATATAACACATTTGTATCAATGATTTCACCAACTGATGAAAGAGAGCTTCCGGACTGACCTGGTTTTGGATCCCTTAAATACTGCACCATTAAATCACTTTCTGCTAACACAAGATAAAAGTAAAGGGGTCGAATTAAGCAATCATGAATCAACCTACTAATCAGATGCAATCAAATCGATACAAGTAAATGGCGAAACAAAAGCACATAGCTTTCTCACAGCAAACAGATGGAGTGAATATATTCATATGAGAAGTACTATTTAAAATTAAATAACCAATAAGTATTTCCTAAAAAAGTTCTGTTGATCAATCAGCAACACAAACAGTATCTATAATCACATACCAATTATCTCACATAATCATAACTAGGTAAAGAAAGTTCATCAATGCTTTTTTAAACTGAAGCACAAGTCCTATAACCATTAATAAGTTTCAATTCCACTAAATAACCCAACCCCACCTTCATTACTGGCAAAGATGCAAATCATGCAATAAGTCATGATTGTCATTAACATAAGCCCTTGTACACACAACCCAAACTTTCACTAAATCATGCAAAACAAACCACAAAACTCAATCCAAACAATTACAAACACAAATCTACCTCAATACAAAGCTAAGGAATTACTGAATTCCTAGTCAAGGCAACGAAAAGCTCCAACCCCAGAAACCAAAGTACAGACAAAATTCAAATTTACACAAACCCACAAAAAACCACCATTTGCAAACCCCAAAACCACCTTCTCTCCCCATCAAAAGTCCCTAAAAATCAAAACTTTACACTATTCCCCAACCGATCACATGCAAAAACAACATCAAACCCAGATACAAAAACACAGCAGAACCCCATGAAACCCAAAATTACCTCCAGAAAATGAACTTCATAGCAATATCAGAAAGCAAAAACAACAGGCACAACACATAAGAGGCGCAAGAGATCACCTCTTTCAGGAATAGCACATAGAAGATCCTAAGGACCCAACAAAGCAGAGCCAGAGAAAGGGAGAGAGAGAGAGCAGATAAAGGCAGTCGATTGAAGATAGTTATGTGTCGGAATCAGAAGAAAGTG
>JAYMSV010001789.1:0-12133 GCA_036897745.1 Erodium moschatum | reverse complement strand
GAGTCAACATCGCGGTGGCTAGAGACGGTTCGAAAGGAACCCTAGCAGAGAAAACCTGCACAAGACCTACAAGGAAGGTCCATGAGAGGGTATGCATGGAAGAAAGAAACAAAACCATGGCATAGGCCATGGCCATAGCTATGACTTTGCTTTTGCTTTTGTTTTTGCGTCGAGAGAGTAAACCCTAGGTTTTTGAGAGCTTTTTTTTCCTTATTGTTGTTGTTGTTGGTGTGCAATCAAGTTAAGAACAATTATATTACCACTATCAAAAAAGACTACAACTTACGAAAAAATGATTATCTCAGGATATTTTAAACTATTATTCCTGTATTCAATCAACATTGATCTGTTGGAGCAACCAATTTGAGATGGGGGTCTCTAGGAGAAAGAAAAATAAATAAAATAATATTTAGACAAAACTCAAGTCTAATTATTTGTGTGGTGAGTGAGACATTGCCAGCTTTGATACACAAATCCAAATTACATACTAAAAGTATCAATAAACCGATGGAAAAAAATTACCTAAATTTATGTTTGTTTTTTCACCTTTCCTTCTGAAATAACAAGTCAAACAGTACAATTTATAAATAGTTCTGAAAGCCAAAAAGCTAATGACAGGAAGTTTGGAGTTCATTTCAAAGCAGAGCATATGCATACAAATCACATGGAAGCAGCCGCCCAATTCCAAGACCCAGAAACAAAAGCATACATTGGAATCATCAGCTTCATCAGAGCTAAGTCCATACCACAACCTCTATATATTTTACTTCCTTCTCTCTGTGTTTCATCAATCATAAATTGTATTCAGACTTTACCCTTTCTTCATTTCTTACTCAAGCTTCAGAAATGGCTTCGTTCATGTCCACAACTGTATGCCCCAAGGTCACATTCCCCACCTCTGCTGCTACAATGGTCAGGAGTACCGTTTGTCAGCAAATCAGCTTCTCTACCACGGTACATGACATGATTTATAGTGTGTTTACTTGCTTGATTGTGCTTCGAAAAGAGGACTTACATTTTTGTGAAACAGGCAAGTACCTTGTCTTTTGGGCTAAAGAACAGTGTCCTGAAGGCAGGTAATCGGTCTTTGAACCGGTCTGGATACTTGAAGACTGCAATTTCCTGCTCAGCTGTGAGAATTTAGCTCTCCTTTGAAACCCTGAAACATGTTTGAATTGAATCAGCTTTTACATTGGCATTGGAACGTAAAGCTTACTTACATGTATGATTCAATGACTACAGGCTCAGCCTGAAACCCTGCAAACCGTGCAAAGCACCATTGCCAAGCAATTATCAATTGACGTCAGCACTGTGACTCCAGACACCAAGTTCGCTGACTTGGGTGCTGACTCCCTCGATACGGTATGACATTATAAATATATATACATATATCACTTAGTTATACGGTTTCTATACCATATGACTGATGTGGTGCATCAAAACAAAATTCAGGTGGAAATCATGATGGCACTAGAAGAACAATTCGATGTTTCAATTGGAGAAGGAGGTGCAGAGAACATAGCAACTGTTCAAGATGCTGCAGATATGATCGAAAAAGTGAAGGCAGCTTCATCGTAGTTTTTTTTTTCCAGTAACGAATAATGTTGTGTTGGGTCAGAATGTCTGTAATGGCGTCCTTAGAACCTAACATTATGCTGATTTGAGGATTACAGAATGCCCTTGTTTTGATTCTATACCTTGTGGAAGGTAGCAATTTTTTGTTTTCAATTGATCACAATTAATGAATTTCTTGTTACTTTTTTTTTGCGACCAAGAGAAAAAAAATCCACTACAAATGCATAACTTCGTTTTATCTGAATAATAAAAAAACAGTTCAGATTGTATACATACCTGTAATATCCAGCTCTTTGTGAGCACCAAAATGATTGGAATCTAGAGCTCATTAGTTACAATCCAGCATAATCATCACTCTGTAGTCAGGACGGATAGCACGAACGATAGCTGCAATTTCCACATGAAACGGATTGTATGCTCCCATACTTGTACCTATGTATGCACATTGAACACACTAAACAACAATAGATTTGCCTGGGCAAGAACTTGTAGTAATCAGTAGCAAACAAAGTAAAGTTCTGAAAAAGAGAGAAGGAAAAACAAGGATGGAGGATGGCCATGAAGCTGGACAGACTGAGAGAGCTGCCTTCCATTATATTGCCAGCAATTACAGTTTGATAAAAAAAAGGATAATGAACAAAAAAACTAGACAAAATAAATGAAAAGAGTGAGTTGATAATACTCATAACACTAAAGACCTTATGGTACATTTTGAGCTACAATTGTTCACTGTTCTATAACTTTACCTTTTTGTGAATTTCATTCTATAATATCTTCCATGACTAAAACATCCTTTACAAAATAAAGCCTATAATACTGGCATTTCAATCTTCAAAACGTCTGAACCAATCGGATATGGTTCTGGAGAGGACTCTTGTGTCATTCAACGAAAGGGTTTTAAGCCCCTGAGCTATGGCATCAGCTGGAGTGTACACATAACCTACTTCCCACTTTGGTTCCTGATAAAGAGGGAGAAAAAGTAAAATAAAATGACTGGTTATATATGTTTGTTATACAACTCTAAATCACTTATCAAGGATTAGTATTCATATTGCCAAGGTACCTGTACACAGGGTGTGATATGGTTCCCACTTAGTTGGACCTTTTCTAGAGTCCCACCAATAGCCTCCACACGAGGCTTCAACGTATCTTCCACAATATCTGTCTCATCAATGGCGTCGCTACTAAATTTCACCTGACATGGGACAATGTATAACCAAAATATTAATCAAACACAATCCACTTGAGTCTAAATTGTGGAGCATACAGAAAACACATACCAGTAGAGTATGGGGGACATTGTATGAGTTTTTGAAACAATCACGGTTCTCAATGGGAGTAGGCCTGAATTCTGATACCCCTTCCCTGACCTAACAAAACCCAGATTAATATCACGTGTCAAGGCAGAACTTCTATTAAAGGCAACAAAATGTGCTGACAAGTAACATGTGAATCAAAAGCACCTGATTCATTACTGAGGGCAACTGATCCACAAATTTGGTTAATGAAACCAGTGACTCCTGGTCATTGTTTGGTATAATTGTTCCCGCTGTATCAAGTAGCGTCTTCCATGCATCCCCTAGATATTACCAGTAATGAAATGGATGCATTAGATAATGTGACTTAGAAGTAAACTAGCATAAAAGGATGTGAAGCTACCCGAGGCAGTCACAGCCATTGAATAAAGTGGAGATGCTTCTACAAGTGGCATCATCTGACTGACTAGAGGACCAAACTGCAGAATAGCATAACAGACCATATTAGGTTGACTGACAATTTCTATAACGGAAATGGATAATTTTGGCTAACCGACATGCCATGTCTATATGCATTCTTTGTAATTAAGAGTATACATTAAAATTAGACTGCAAATCTTATGAATATCACGATACGAAATTTGATAAACATACTGGAGCTTTCTTTTTCGAGATCTAGATCATAATCATACCCAATGGCCGGGTTAACACATAAGCAAGCATGCCTCGAAAAAACAAAGTCCTTGTAATGTAACAGGCATACTCACCTGCTCAAAATACGGCACAGCCTCTGTAGCTGGTCGGTTGTTGAAAGAGATGATAGCATTAGCCTAACCTTCCACAAGAAATAATACACACTTGAATCATTTTAAACTAATATATGCATTAACGCATTTGAATATGCACGGACAAAAAAAGCAATTTCCAAGCTGGACAAGCAAGGAAAAACAAACCTTGGGTATTTTCTCAGCAAAATAACTTCCCGTGAGTAACTGTAGAAGTGCACCATTGCTACAACAATCAGTCAAAACCATGAAGAGGTTAGTAATGATGTAAACAGCGATCCATGGCAATAGTGGAAAAGGAATACTAATTAACCACACATACAACCAAGTTTATGAGAAGATCATGCAAACATTAGAATGGATCACCAATGTGTTGTTGGGTTAAGTACTGAAGCAAAGGGTAATATCAAAAGTAGAAGCTTAAGAGGAGTGTGGTTTAGAAGCAATGAAGTCACCTATGGCCAACCGAAAACAGTGGAAGACGAGCAACATCAGCAGGAGTAAGATCAGCATCAGGAAGCCCAGAAGCAAGAAGCGTATCCAAGCAAGCATGGAAGTTCTCGAACACTTCAGAAGCAGCTCGGGCATGATCGAAGGTCACGTTGTAAGGCACCACAACAATCAGAAAGCCCTCCTTCGCCAGAAGCTCAATCAGGTAGCTGCAAACAAGAAGAAATAGGGTAAATTTCTCATCTGGGTCTGAGATTTCAAGGTCCAATAGCAACAAAGCAGATGAATCAGAAGAAGAAAATGACCTGTAGGTGACTTCGGGGACGGCTCCGATGAAGGCTCCGCCGAGGAATTTGATGAGGGCTCGGGGCTTTTGGGGTTTGGCCGGAGGAATCACCAAACACGAACCCAATCTCTTGTAGATCCTACTGCTGCCGGCGCTACTACTAGCAGCCAAGCTGCTTCCTCCACCATACCCGGCCGCAACCATCTTCGTCGTCGCCGAAGCTCTTACTTTGCGCAGAGAAATGGAACTAAGAGTAGAAATGGCCGTCCTCGTCGGAGGAGAAGAGACGCAATAACCGAATCGGGTGCCGGAGATTGAAGTAACCATCGCCATTGCTCCGATGACAGTCACTTCACGAACGGGTACGAATTCGGATTAGCCGATTTTACGAGAACCGGTGAGCACGAAAATTCGGAGACCCTGAATCTAAATCACGACGTTTATGAGAAAATGACGCATATGTTCCTAATTCCGCCACGGTTATGGCCTCATTGGTCTCATCTCATCCACCCTTCAATTTACTACCCTTTTCTTTTCCTTTTGAAGTTATTTTTCATAAATTGGCTGATTTTAACTTATTGAGAAAAAAATTATAGGGTAATTATTCGTTAATTCTACTTATTTTATCGGAAAAACTCCCAAAACTATTCATCTGGAAAATTCTTAAATACTTGTCTGTGTTCTGTTTTTTTTTCCTTCTAAAAAATTGCCTGAAATTTTCAAAACTCATCTGTACGGGTTATTTTCCGTTAATTTTGACAGAAATGTAATTTTATAATTATCACCTTGTATAGAGCCGCATAGGTATAAGTGTATTTTAGTCTCTTCAACGAACATACTGACTGAAAACTAACATTGATAAGTTTTTGAAAGTGCGGAATACCGTGAGAGGAGTATAATTTCTTCACGAACACTTGTAATGAAAATCAATAATTAACATTGTAATTCTATGCAACACCAAGTTTCTTAAAAGAATTGGAGTGCACATACAAATTGCATCAATAGACTAAATACAAGGGAATGAAAAATCACAAACTCGATTCATCTCTCTCTCAAACAGAGGCCTCGATCCTGGGCTCGAACGAGAAAGAAGACATGAACTCTACCGATTCACCATCGATACAGCACTTGGGCAGCTCAGTCCATCCATTACCTCCCAAATCACACAAAACATAGCTGAAAAGATCAGTAGAGTTGAAGCATATCAAAATCTGATCCCCAGCACCAACACAGTTTATATCCACCTTCTTCCCATAAAACTCATGCGACATTGCAGGAGGCATTGCAGCAATCTGCTGCCAAGACCTCGTAGATTCATCAAACCTCCACACCCTCAGGCTCGCAGTTTCGAGAAATTCAGACAACACCACAACGAGCAGCTCTCCTCTACACTCCACAACATCGATGGAGTACTCATAACAGACCGGTAACAACCTTGGATACTCAGAATAGCACTTGCTTCCGAGATTGCAAGCCACGACTGTCCCTGTGGAGCTGAGGAAATAGACAATCTCTTCACCGTCTTTCGAAGCCATAACGGATGAGTATTGCTTTGAAGGGCTCCTCTGCATATTCGTTGCCACTACATTTCCACCTTTACTAAGGAAGTATAGAGCACCATCTTCTTCACCGTCCTCGCTGGAGGATGATTGTGGATGGTTTTTGTCGAGCTTTCGGGTCAAACCAATCTCATCCTCCCAGCCATTGATACTTGAGTTGTAGACTTTGAATGAGAGATTTGGAGGGTCACCTAAAACCAATACTAGCTTGTAAGAGCTTGGATAGTTGGAGCTTGAGCACATGACAATGGCATTGAGAGATTGTGAATCAAGACCCAGCGGGGGAAGCTCAGTAGAGGAACCCGTCACGGGATTTGATACAATGAAGCTTCCTGATACATTTCGGAAACAGATCAAGCCACCAGAGGAAGCAACGGGCATGGAATTGGAGTCATTTTGTGGATAATTTAGCTTCTTCCAGCTCTTTTCAGCAGAGTCGAAAACGACAGGCTTATTGAGCTGAGGATCAACCATGAAGAACCATGGGTCACGAGACGGAACCTGAGAGCAACAGGACTTGAAACTTTCGGAAGCAGCCACGGATTTCCATCTCTTGCAGACTGAAGTAGCTCGAACAAATGTGGATGTGGGTAGCCATGAGAGGACCCTTTCGAGGAGGTCCTGATTGAGTTCCTCCATGGAGAAGACCCCATTGTCTTCTTCCTGCAACTTCCTCTTCCTTGATGCCTCCATTGGTTTGGAAATTAGTGAAAAATCAACTGCAATAGCAAAGAGGCAATGGTGTTAGTAACTTCATAACACAGAGCTAAAAAGCATTCCTTTCAGCAAAAGAAGATGAACCAGAAAGTGAGAGAGGGGCCAACATGGAATTGGGCATATCTAAAGGAAATTCCTTTTCATGGGTCAAGAAGAAAAGGGGAAATTTTGAGCCTTTTGGCATCAACAAGAACAAAAATCAAAACAAGGGTTTGGTTTTGAAGATGTGAATTAGAAGAATCAAGTTTTGAAACAGGAAGAAGAGGACATTTCCACAGAGAATTCACCCTAGAGATTACCCACAAAACACCAAAACTGGTTGGGAAGAGCACAAAAGAAGCCATGATTGAAACTTACTAGCTCACATCAGCACATAAAGACAAACACAGAGCAGGAAGAAGATGAAATGGTACCTGAGGTTGAGGAGGCTCAGAGTCAGTGAGTGAGTGAGAGTGATGAAGAGCATGGTTGGGGTGTGAAGAGAGGGGCTTTTTAAGAGGGGTTGAAGAGGAAGAAAAGAGAAAGGAGAGTGATGGAGTGGAGGGAGGAAGCTTCCTCTTCCAATGAGGGTCTTTTGAGGGCGTTGACACTGGCAATGGCACCACACACACACACACACGGGTTGGGGGAGAGAGCTTTTTTGTGTTGGAAGCAACAATGGAGAAAGAAACATAACAATGACAAGGAGAAAGAGAGGGTGGTCTAGTGATAAAGAGAGAAAAAGGAAAAGGGAAAAAGGAAAAGGCCATGCTCTTACTACTCCTAATTGCTCCATTATGATTCTATTCTGATGCTAACATTGAGCAACAATACACAAGCTTGAGCTAATGGACATCCCATTCCCATACACAAAGCTACATACATACAGTTGGCTTGTGGGGATAGCATATAACAAAGTGATACAGTAGATTAATATAAGCCTAGAAGAAAACAACGTTTGATCATCCACAATGGTATAAGCCAAATCGGTCTAATGTGGGGTTAATTTTGTTTCCCGTTCCTTAATTTTAAGGTCTAACATATTCGGGTGTCACAATATTATTAGACCGGATCAGGTCAATTGTGTTAAAATCCGCTGAAATAATTACTGGTCACGCTATGTGGTGAATCAGCGTTGGGTGTCATGGTCTAATAGATGCAACAGTTGGGTCGAAGGATTCATACAGCCGACTATCGGTCTAATAGATTCGACACTCTATTAGACTCGGATTAAACCCCATTGTGGATACTCTTAAAGTACGAAAAGTGAGGAGAGAAAGCAGGGAGGACGCGGGAGAGACGAGTGAGAACATGTTAAGGGGGTTGGATTGCCTCGTTGGGGAATCTATGTAAGAAAGTCAATGGGGAGAACCCATGCTGAAAAGAAAAAGCCGATAATTGCGACCTCTTTAGTTGAGAAATGAGATGATGGGGCAAGTGAAACTGGGTATTATAATCTCCTGCCCGACACCACGGCACAGATCTCCATGAATATTTTGCCAATTCACTGACATTTTTATCCACTTTGAGTCTTCTAAGCTCCTACCCAACGGCGTTTGTCAAACTTGCACGCTCATGACCCACCGCACGAACATCCTCCACATTTTTTCCATTCTTTTTTTCTTTCTTTCTCATCGTTACAAAATGAGTCCTTAGATACTTACCAATGACTCTTCTGGATTAATAGAAACACTAAACAGTTATTTCCCCATTGCATATGTGCAATCGACTTCCAGTCCCATACAGGGGATGATTAGTGTCGGACGGGTTTTGCATTTCCATTCTGATCGAAATATATTTATAACGTATATATGGTGTCATATTAATATATTTTTTATCAAATAATATATCGAATAGGAGACGGGACAAGTCAATGATGGTTGCCCCGATCAGAGATTCTCATTCTTTATTCAAACCCAATATTATCAAATCCTATTACGTCCCCACCAAGTTAGGGATATCGGAGCATTGGATTCAAATTATTTTGTCATCTTACTTGGTAATTCAACTATTAAGCTTGTGATAAACTCTTTGGGAAGAGGTTCGGGTTAGGATATGATTTATCGTTTTTATTGCTGATAAAAAATAAAATACGAAAACCCCAAATAACCTGTTTGGGGGAAGCCAGAATCACAAAACAAAGAACACAAGGAAATGGCAGAAAATTTATATAGGTAACGTTGATTAACAAGGACACATGCAACAGACTAAATTAGCACACATTGTGCTAGTCTGAGGCAATCGTCAACCTCATATCCGATATCTTTGCATCAAGAACATCACCAGATTAACAATGTACATGCTGGGTGCATACAAATTCCAGGGAAACAATAGATGGACTGAACCACACATTGCAATCATTAGGGATAATATCACCCAACTATACCTAACTATGCACGGATTTCACATAGTTGCACCTAACTATAAAATTTGTTTAGGTGGTACCCGATTTTCACATCACTCCCTTGCACTTTTGTAGTAAGGTGAATTTTTTTTCCAAACTTAGAGTACCGCCCAGACAAGTATTTTAGTTAGGGTAATTATGTGAAAATCGGGCATAGTTAGGTGTAGTTAAGTGATATCATCCCTAATCATTAATTTGTTAAGTTCTAACAGTAATCACAAGTTCCATCAACAAATGCCATCCCATTGCCACCACAATACTTATGAGTTATGACTAATGTTGGGCACACTGGTTAGATTGATATGTCAGATGTCTTTGGGGATGAGAGGGGCCTTTGCATCAGCAGATTCTCATCATGAAATGGGAACAAACTTTTCTACGGGATATTATAAAGACATTACCGGTCAGAATTACACTCCTTTCTAACCATGACATGCCCATAAGGAAGTCAAATGTATTATCCCCGATGTGCTTTGCATTACACAACATCAATAGAACAAGGCTTGCCAATACATCAACAGATAATGTTCTTCATAATTCAGAAGATACCTAGTCAAGCATGAGTGGTTTCAAAGTAACCAGCACTTGGTTGAGTTCCAACATTGACTTCGCCCTTGGCCTCGCCAACTGTTTTTGAAGCAGTGGAGTATGGGCTCTTGCTCACCAACCTGCATGAAGTACAAAAATAAATACAAAGAACAGATCGATAGAATAACTAGTGGCATTATCTCCTGACAATAAATTTTTGATGTTACATGACAATTAGATAAACCCTCAGTTATCACTTATCATCACTTTATTCAAATACTATTCTTATTGATTTCAGTAGCAAAGGTTAGAGAACTAGAGAAAACACGTTAGTTTTAGGTGGAAAAGAGTCAGCAACATAAACTAAAAAAGTAGGTACCTATCTCGGCGTTTCTCAAAGAACCTCTGAAGGGAGTGTCTCCTTGCAATAGGTAATTCTGTGTCAATTAAGATGAAAGCAAGGAATTACAAAGCCACATTAGTTTGATTTTTTCTCACAAAACAATGAAGACTCTTTAATCTGCATCCAGTAGCACGAGCAAGACCATTAGTATACAAACATAAACATTACCAGCTTGCAGCTTGCAAGGAAGGATCTGAGGCTGTGGTGAAGCCACTGCAGCAGCAGTACTTTGCAGAGAAGGACACCTTGTAAGGACCGGTGAAGAGGTGGGACAGGCAGTCCTTGTTTCCGTTTTGTCGCCTGAGTTTGCAGCAGCTGCTGCAGCAGCAACAAGAATGATTTCTTTAACCTGTAGAAATTAAAAGAGCAACATAAATTGTGTTGAGTAGAATAACAGGGGTAAGAAATAAATTTATACGATGTTGAAATCACATATGCAAGAGCCAACCTTTTCTGGAGGAATTGCATCAAAGACATGAACACTTCCACCATAAAAAATAGTAAGCTGGGCAGGAGGACTGATGGGCACATTCACTTCAGGTGTTGCAATTGCAGTGGATCTCAAACTATATAAGAAATCAAAGTATAAGCCTGACTAGTTAATGAGTAGAATAACAAAATCATTGTTACTCCCTATTTTTTATAGGTAATTGCAAAAACTTGCAGTGAACTGTGCACATTTTGCAAATACTATCGATGAACTATATTTTTTTGCAAATGACATCCCCCAACTATTTTCCTCTGTAAACCCGTTACGGAAATTCGTCATGTGACTTCAAAAATATTGGAAATGAAAGTTTTACCTACATTATACGTGTTTTGCAATTTGTAACCCTCATTTATACATGTTTTTCAATTTGAAACCCTTATGTATACACTTTTTGCAAGAAAAACACAACCCAGTTAGTAGATGCAGATTTGCAGACGGAAAATAGTTAGGGGATGTCATTTGCAAAAAAAATATTTCAACGGTCGTATTGACAAAACGAACATAGTTCACCGCAATTTTTTTAAGCAAGCAAAAACATATTTCCACCTTGTGCGGATAAAATAAGTTGTCTGTCCCAGGCAGATTCATAGACCTTATTATAGTGAAGATGAACCCACAGGCATATTTCCATCTTGATCGGTCCCGTTATCTATCCAAAACAAAAACATCTAGCCCGTGCTCATGTGGTTGTTATAGCACATTTGCATAGCTTTGTCATATTACAGGTGCCAGGTTTCAAGAATTTGATTTTTCTCTTGTATGTTTCCCCTCATTCTGCTAGGTGATCAATGCAATTATGAGATTTGACCTTTAGGCAAACTCTGGTAGGAAAGTTTCAAGTTTTGATTTTTTTTTAACCTTCCTTGATCCTTTTCCACTCTCTAGGTAGTTGATTTCAATGCTCAATAAATTTCATCTCCAAAATAAAATTTTCTCGGACATGAACATTCGATATCTTTGTTGACAAAAATCTTAGACACATTTGCATACCAAAAACAGTACTTTACCGTTCTCTTCCACTAAAAAAAAAAATCTAAACTAATCATAACATCATTACTTTCCATCAATTCAATTTTGAACAATTTGTCACTAAGCAGGTAAAATTAGGGTTTAGGATCAAATTCAATTCCAATTACCAAAACTTAAGCGCCAATACCTGATCTCATCCATACTCTTGCTCAGACTGTTTGAAGACCTAGCATCGGATCCGGATACGTCGCCGTTTTCCCCACCGAACTCCCGCTTCCCGAGCTCGATCTCCGCATCCTGATCGCCGGCGCAGTTCAGTCGCTCTTGCCCTTTCACTTCTTCTCCGGCGCTTCTCTTCTCCTCCACCGCCACCTCGATCTCGACGACCGTCGGATTCACCCCGTCGCACTCCATTTCGATGAGCTCCGATCAAAATTGCCTCTGTGAGCACTCGAGAATGGTTGGAAGAAACCAGATTTGATCTGTTCCTTCTTCCTGATGAAGCGAAGCGAGTGAACCTTCAGTACGGTTGAGCAGAGGACCCATTAAATTAAATCATTTCATTCTTTTCCCAAGCAATCGTTATGTGCCACGTGGCGAATAGTGGATGCTTCTAATTGCCGCCTTTTCCAATTCATGTGCCACGTGGTGAAAATGAAATATTACAAGGGTTGGAAATTTTGGGCATAAGAGCACATGCAGCGCATCGGCCCGGAGTGAGGCCCGGTTCCA
>JAYMSV010001788.1:0-12134 GCA_036897745.1 Erodium moschatum | reverse complement strand
GTCAATAAGCTAAAATTAGTTTTTGACTAATTTTAGTAATTTTTCAAATCATTTTCAAATCAACTCTCACATTTTTATTAATTATTTCCAACAATCCCCCACAAAATGTGATGGGTTGGGAGAAAACGAGGAAGCGGTGACTTCACTAAGTCGATACCTGCATAGGATAGGTAGATGTTCATCCTTGAACCTTCCCTTGTGAAAGTAAATTTACTCTGCTGACTGTCTAGTAGACGCGATGTCCTTGAACTATCCTGTCGTTTATGCAGATGATGAAATACCTCACACAGATACCAACACAACCGGTTTGGTTCTCATTGGTGTGCCCGGGGTGGTCATGAGCACTGCCTGGTTCTGCAAGAGTGTAAGATGACTAGCCCCATTAGTCACCCCTGAAGCGACCCCACTTCACTCTCACATAGGTGATTCATTTGCTCAATATTCTTGATGCACAATGAATCTTTAAAAGCAATGATTATCCATCAATGCGTGTCCTTTATACGTTATATGTCACTGCTTTTTGCATCACGGGAATAGACTGGGGGTTTGATCTCCATAGTGACTTCACAAGGTTATGCAATTAGGTTGTCCCATTGAACCTAGATCTTGGGGATCTCCAGTCAACTAGGTTGGATTTTCCTTCACATAATGCCTTCTATGGGCTTTAGTCCCATTCCCTTCGATGCCTTTCCGAATTGATCTCTTTTTAACCCTTTGGTTAGCGGATCCGCCGTGTTATCCTTTGATCTTACATAATCAACAGCGATAACTCCAGTAGAGATCAATTGTTTAATGCTGTTATGGCGACGACGCATGTGTCGACTTTTACCATTATATATCAAATTTTGTGTCCTGCTAATTGTTGCTTGATTATCACAATGCACACACACCTTGGACACAGGTTTTGGCCAATCGGGAATATCCTCCAAGAAGTTTCGTAGCCACTCAGCCTCTTCACCAGCTTTATCTAGGGCTACAAACTCAGATTCCATGGTCGATCTGGTTATTATCGTTTGTCTTGAGGATTTCCACGACACTGCCGCTCCTGCTAGAGTGAAGACATATCCACTTGTGCCTTTGGAATCTTGAATATCAGATATCCAACTAGCATCAGAATATCCTTCCAGCACAGCAGGTTCTTTCGTATAGTGGAGTCCGTAGTCACGAGTGTCTCGTAGGTACCTTAGTACTCTTACGATAGCTTTCCAATGGTCTATCCCTGGATTGCTCGTGAATCGGCTCAATGTACTTACCGTGAACGCAATGTCAGGTCGTGTACAACTCATGAGGTACATGAGACTGCCTATGATTCGTGCGTATTCCACTTGGTTAACGCTTTCTCCTTTGTTTTTAGACAATTGTTGATTCGTGTCTATTGGAGTTCTGGCAGTTCCAGTGTCCTCCTTACTGAACTTATTCAGTATCTTGTCTACGTAATGTGACTGGGTTAAGATGATACCTTCTGATGAACGTTTGATTTGGATGCCCAAAATCACATCAGCTAGTCCCATATCCTTCATGTCAAACCTAGAGTTTAACAAGTCCTTGGTCTTTTTTATCATCTTATCGTTACTCCCAATGATAAGTATGTCATCCACGTACAAACATAGAATAATATATCCTTCGTTTGTTGATTTGACATATATGCATTTGTCACATTCGTTTATTTTATATCCGTTAGCAATCATGACATCATCGAACTTTATGTGCCATTGTCTGGGTGCTTGTTTTAATCCGTATAAGGATTTCACCAATCTACATACCTTTCCTTCTTGTCCTGGAGATATACAACCTTCAGGTTGCTCCATATAGATTTCTTCATCTAAATCTCCATATAGGAAGGCAGTTTTTACATCCATTTGATGAACGTCTAGATTTCGCAAGGCGGCAATTGCTAGTATCATCCTAATGGATGTTATTCTCGACACAGGAGAATACGTATCAAAGTAATCAAGACCTTCTTTTTGCCTGTATCCTTTTACAACCAATCTGGCCTTGTACTTTTCTATTGTTCCATCAGCCTTTAGCTTACGTTTGAAAATCCATTTAGAACTTAATGGTTTTATTCCCTGAGGAAGATCCACTAGTTCCCACGTATGATTTTGCAAGATGGAGTTAATTTCACTTTTAATAGCCTCTTTCCATAGAGGTTTTTCTGATGAACTCACAGCTTGGCGATACGTTTGTGGTTCCGACTCTACCATGTAAGTCAAGAAGTCAGGGCCGAAGGATGTTTCTATCCTTGCTCTCTTGCTTCTTCTAGGAACCTCTTCCTCTTCATCTTCTTCTTCTTCTTCAGGTTGGTGATTGTCACTATCATCATCACCAAGAGGTTGTATGGATCCTGAACCATCTTCATTTCCTTTACATGGAAATATGTGTTCAAAAAATGAAGCGTTCTTTGATTCCATTACCGTGTTCTTATGAATCTCAGGATTTTTTGATTCATGTACCAAGAACCGATATGCATTACTGTGTTCAGCATATCCAATGAAGATACAATCTACCGTTTTTGGACCGATCTTCATTCTCTTTGGCGGTGGGGCCAATACTTTAGCAAGGCACCCCCACACTTTCAGGTGATTATAGGAAGGTTTTCTACCTTTCCATAATTCGTGTGGCGTCTTGTCTAATTTCTTACGGGGTACCCTATTCAAAAGGTAGTTAGCTGACAAGATACCTTCCCCCCACATGTTCTGTGGTAACCCTGAGCTATTTAACATAGCGTTCATCATTTCCTTTAGCGTACGATTCTTACGTTCAGCTACTCCGTTTGATTGTGGAGAGTATGGTGGAGTTACTTCGTGTATGATCCCATGTTGTGAGCAAAACTCACCAAATGGTTCAACGTATTCTCCACCACGATCACTTCTAACCACTTTGATTTTCTTATCAAGTTGGTTTTCTAATTCTTGCTTAAAGATAATGAATTTATCTAAAGCATCGTTCTTGTTCTTTAACAAGTATACATAACAAAACTTTGTGCAATCATCAATGAAGGTAATAAAGTAATTATTTTCTCCTCTCGTTGGATTCGACTTAAAATCACAAAGATCACTATGTATAAGATCTAGGGGTTCGTTATTCCTTTGCACCGTTTGGAATGAGGATCGCGTTTGTTTTGATTCAACACATATTTCACATTTATGTTTGAAATCAATTTGAAATTTTGGAATGTGTTCCAATCTTATTAATCTGCGCAATGCATCATAATTTACGTGTCCAAGTCTACCATGCCATACATAGAACGACTCAATGATATAAGAAGAAGAAACGATTTTCTTATTTTTATTCATATTCTTGGACTCCCATGCAACCGTACAGAATTTCCATAACATATTCTCACGGTAACCTCGTCCTACCGGGACATCATTTTTATACACGGAAAACTTTCCCGCATTAAATACTACCTTAAATCCGTGTAAGTCTAAAAGGCTTTGGGATACAAGGTTCTTTCGTATGTCAGGCACGTGGGCGACATCCTTCAATGTCAGATCCTTGCCACAAGTTAACGTCAGCACCACCTTGCCCGTTCCTTTGATCTCTGAGGTGGATTTGTTGCCCATCTGAAGCTTGTCACCTTTGGTTGGAGTATACTCCTTGAAGGACTCTCGGTCCATGCAAATGTGGCGTGTGGCTCCAGAATCCAACCACCACGACTTTGGGTTCGGTTCAACCACGTTGACTTCAGATATCATCGTGCATTTGCTTGAAGCCATTTCTGAAATTTGAAACTTCAAATGATCAGTTATAATGCACGAACAAACTATTCTCGTATAGAAAAGTTCGTTAGTCGTCAATCGAGTAGTTTTCTAAACGTTGAAAACTTGTTCGATCTTAATCAGGAACCGTTTAGGAATTAATTCCAATTTTTTTCTTTCTTTAAATTTGAGGAAAACCGTTTAAGAATGTAGTTTCAATTTGTTTCTCTCTTAAATTCAAAACGTAGAGAAAAAATAATTTTTTTTTTCAACTGTCCAGCCGTCCGTGACAGGTGCATAAGGTGCGCTGGTTTTTTTTTTTCTTGGGCCATTTAAGAGCTGAGTCCAAATGAAATTAAATGTTCTCTTTGGGCCTTTTTTTTCGATGAAACCGAAGCCCACGACAAAACAATAATAGGTCAATTTTTTTTTTCTCAGCCGCAAAGTGAGCTTCTTCAAGCTCTTGACCTCCTTCTCAGTCGCAGAGCACGAACTGAAGCACAAAACTTCACCTGCAAAAGTAAAAGACAAGCAGAGAACAAATAGATTCGAAAGGTAAGTTCTCCAAACTTTGATTTCCTTTTTTTTTCCTCTTTCTTCCCTTTCTATTTTTTTTTTCGATCAGAGTCGTAATACAAAAAATATTTCAGACACAGAGTCGAAGCTCTGTACAAAACCGGGTTGGGGAAGAAAAAAAATTGCTTTTTCGGATTGAAATTTTTTTTCGATTCCTTTTTTTTTCGAAGCAGAGTCGAAATTTTTTTCCAGACACAGAAACGAACTTTTTTTCCTTTAACCGGTGGAAAGAGTGAAACCCAAAACCCAACTTCACTTAAGATCCTAACATGGGTGTGTTTGGTTGCCGAGAATGTGAGGAGTAGAATTTTGACAGTTTTTACAATTTCTCTCCTTGTTAAGATAGAGGTCTCTGTTGATTCGATATGTTTGTGCTTTTTGTTTTCCTACTGATCATATGTCTTATCTGAGATTCATATTTATCGTCTGACAATATTATTTCCCAGTTTCCCCCAAATAATCAATTCTAAGTATCTAAGTTTTTAGTTGAATGTCTCCTTCCAATATTTTTTTTCTTCTTTTCTTTTCATTTAGTGTATTAGAATTGTTTCACATCCCCTTTCAATGGTGCAACTTCAAGCATTTTTGTTTGATGCTTAAACAGCTTCAGTTTCGTTTGGTTGGTATCTTCACATTCTGTTATATGACATTTTTTTTATATCATTTGGTTGGTTCTCTCTCGGGCTTAAAACATATTTTCTATATATATCATTTCTAACCTAGATTATAATTTGATCAAATGGCTAATTCATGAGAATTGTGCCATGTCTTTGTTATGGGTTGAATCTATAGTGTCTCCGTGTGGTGTGGTGTTCTTGGTTCATAAACTTGCAAAGATGGTTTACATTCCAACAATTCTAATGCAATTGATGTCTTATTTTCAACAATCAGTTTTTATAATTAATGTAATGTACATCCACATTTGAAAAATGGTGCAATCATCTACAAAATGAAGCGGAAGGAAAAAGCCTTGGTTTTTGTTTCCGCCTTTTAAAACATTGCTTATTTGTGGACAACATCCTGACCTGTATGCAAAATTGTAAAAAGCGCTAAGACGCTAGTCGGGCGGTAAGGCCCCTTTGCGTTTGGCGGGTCTAGACGGATTTTATTTTTTATAAATATATATTTTTAGTTAAATAATCCTGAATTAATTTTTAATTATATATATTTTTCTATTTTTACTTACAATTTTAAATCAGTATATCTAATACCCTTTACAATCTGTCTATATGTATATGTAAATGTATAAAAGCCCAATACCTGAAAAACCCTCGAAGCTAAAAAGTGGCAATAACTGAAAAAAGTCAATCTTTCTTAACATTTAAAGTTTAAACTCATATTAATTTAAAGAGAATAACTTATATTTATATCGTTTTGTCATGAGGCCCATTACAGACAATCCATTACCTTTTAAGCCTACTTCGGTGACAGCTTCTTTCTATTTTACTAGCAAAACATCGTGGTCGTCAACATTATAGCAAAGAGTGGTTTCTTCTTCCGCCGGCCAAACTGCTTCTTCGTTTATGCTTCATCACCATGAATATGAACATGAACATGAACAGGCACACAACTGCTCTCTTGATTCTCTATCTCTCAACTTGTACTTGTTTCCCTCTATATTTTTTTCTCTATTTTTTCCATGAAGAACAATTGATTACAGTCTAATGGATTGTTAGCTGAAAACAGGACGATCCTCACAAGGCTGGCTGCAAATGCACGCGCTTTCAGAATCCCTCGAAAACCTTTCAGTACCGAAGCTGCTTCTTCCTCTACTCCTGCTTGCCCTAGTCATGTAATTTCTCCATCATCAACTGCACTTCAACTTACTTAGGTCTTTCATTTATTATTCCTGTTTCAGAATTGAGAAATTAACAACAAATCTCTTACTTTGCTATTTAAGTTTACTTTGTTGCACTCCATAACATATGCACTTACTAACTCTTGTTTCTTAATGTTCCAATTGGATGTTGCTGTACATTCTTTCATGTACATAATGTGTATTACAATTCTCTAGTCATCAGTAGTATATTTTTGTTTTTTAACTAGTTATGTATTTGTTGAGTGAAGTAATAATTGATTTACTACATGTTCTTCTGCCTCGTAGGAGCCCGAGGAGAGGCGGGGTTTCCCAAATGATGTTCAGCAGTACGATGTTGCTATTGTCGGTGGAGGCATGGTTGGCATGGCCCTGGCTTGTTCCTTGGGTAGGTGATATTTTGGATTTGCATTGCTTCTTTTTGTTACGCCCACATTCATTTTTTGTATTGTGTTTCTATGATCAAAAAATGGTCTTTATATAGTCTGTTTATTTTTTTCTGATATATTCTTGTCCTTGTGATCTTTTTTCTTTTGGATTTACATTAAGAATTGTGTTTGTAGGCCAAATTGTGTTTGTAGATACTTGTTTAGTATTTCTGACAAAGTAAATGTTTTGCATTAATGGTAAGACCTTAAGTCTTCTTTGTTTGTGTTCTCCATTGATTTTGTGTCCATTGCGGTTGGCACCCAACCTTAGTCCCCTCTTGACATATGACTTGAAGGAGGTCTAAAATTAATAAAAACAGAAAGGCAGGATTAATAGATCTGCCTGTGCAACTATCTTCTTATCTACTATGTTTTTACAGCAAGCACGTCGTTGACAAAGCAGCTGAGTGTCGCCATCATAGATAGCAATCCTGCTTTACATAATAAACTTTTGATCAAGAAAGAAGACCCTCCTGATCCAAGGGTCAGCACAGTGACTCCAGCAACAATATCTCTTTTCAAAGGTATGAAGTATGATAAATTTGTTGTTGTTCATCATGTTTTATGTAAGCCTTGGATTATTTCCACTTCTAGAATTTTATTTCTCCAGCTTCTATGCCTTTCATTCCCGAACCAAGAAAAAGAAGTACACAGAACTTTTATGCTATCTATTTACAACTTCTGTTTTCTGATGAAAAATGAAGATTAAAAAGGTTTCTGATTGAAGTAAAGATTTTATAGTACTTGGAATTTCACTTAATTGCTTATTTATTAGCCGGCTTAGATGCAGATACTATATTCGACACCCCCACCCTCAAATGTAATGTGCAAACCACTGCACTTTCCTACAGAACCTTACTTGTGCATATAAAAAAATTAACCTAAATCTTGATATCAATTACAAAGCGCATTCACGAAATGGTTTAACTTGCATACCATGATTAACATGTTTCTTCTGCCTCATGTTCAACTGGTTAGTCCTTAATCATGTAGTGTATCTATATTTTGCCAAGTTACTGTAACCCTTACTTTTATCATTCTTGGGAACATAAAACCTTGCAGAGATGGCAGATATTCTGTGAAGTTTTTTTTTCTCTCTAAATATTAACTTGATTTGGGAGTACCTATGAAAATGATTGTATAATTTCAGATGTTGGTGCATGGGAATACGTTCTTCAACATCGACACGCATTTTTTAATAAAATGCAGGTGATAACTCTCTCTCTCTCTTTCTGTGTTTTCCATATAGTTTTTATTAGTTTCCTTCACTCATTGGCAATTTTTGTTTTGATTGAATCTCCCTACATTACAATAGTTTGGAATTGGTAAGACAGCGATGCTTCTTTACTTCGAACTTACTGCATTGTTGAATATGAGCACCTTGTGTGGTTTCACTCTAATAGTATGCCGTTCATTTATCCTTGTGCTGACACGTTAAACTTAGGTTTACCTTATGATATGTATCTTAAATCAAACAAGGTTGATGCAATCAACCAAAATAACAAAGTTGTTTGTGATACACCCTAAATCCCAGGTGCTAATGTGAAATTACAATGGCCTGGTGAAATAGCATTTAGAATGAAAAGTTAAAGAATTATAACTTATATACGGCTCACTGAGAAGTAAAACTGTCAAGGAGAGGATATGGGGTTCAAATACTTTAGTTGAAATGCATACTTTCTTATATGTATGGATTTTCGCATACAATATACAAGTCAGTTATTGCTCTATAGGTTTTTAAAACCAGCTGAACACTTCTATTTTATTTTCATTTCGTTCCTGGTCCATAAAAAGGCTTAATCACGGGAAATGTCCCCCTTTTTTTTGCGTTTTCAGCAAGAAAACTTAATACTGAAGCACTTCATTCTGTTTATGTTTTCCTTTTATGTTTGCAAATCTTACCCACTAAGATATGAAACATGTATATATATATATATATACATATATATGTTGTGCACTTAATGTTGATTGATTATCCATGTTTTATCACATGCATTATTCTGCTTGTCCAAATGCAAATATACTTACCTCTGAAGAGGATTTTTGTCACTAGATTTTTGTCACTCAACGTTTCCTACAACACTACACAGATTCAGCTTAGAAACACTAATTGTCAGCTGATTAACTTAGTTTACTTTATAAACAGCCTGGGGTATCCTTGTCAGGCTTGTCTTATCCCCCATTGCATCCAATATTTTGATATTTAGATTTGTGACCTTTTCAGGTGAAGTTTACCTACAATTTTACTTACATCCATATGGTCTTCTCTAGGTTTGGGATTATACTTGCTTAGGATACACAATATATGATGCAAGAGACATAAACAAAGAAGTTTTGGGGTAAGCAAACAAAAATTTGGAAAGGGGAATGATTTGGTTATCCTGTAAGTGCTAATGACATATGTTGGATTTGACTTGTGATTTTTAGATGCGTGGTAGAGAATAAAGTGCTTCATCATGCTCTGTTGTCATGCATACAGGTAATTGACCTTACCGATCTTTTTAAGTTCACATATGTCGGTATATTGCTTTAGTTATAACCATTTTATTTTTCCTTTGGCATCATGATTTTGAATTTTCTCTTTGTTGTGTTGTCGTTTTCCATCGTATATACTTTAACTTGGCATAGTTCAAGAACATCACTTTAGCGTGCATGTCTGCATATAATCTAACTTTGTAGCTAGAGTGTTGCAAATAGGAATGCAACAGAATGCTGTGATCTCCATGTCAAGATAACTAGCTGGATATATTCTTCATTACCTTTTGATTGCTATTAAATGTATCCAAGATGCACTGTGCCTTATTTCATTTAGTGTTATGTAGACTTCATTAGATTAACAATATATGCTTTCTTTAATTGTTATAACATGACTTCTCAGAATACAGAACTTCAAAAGACAATTTACACTTCTAGATTAACTTCAATGGCCATACATCCTAGCTCTTCTTCTGCAAGGGTGGACAGCACATCATCAACAACGGCATTGCACAGTAGGGGGAATTTATCGAAGTTGGAGCTGAGTGATGGCAGTAGCCTATATGCAAAGTTGGTGGTAAGTTTAATCTCTATGTAAATGAAGTTGCATTGTTTTTTTAAAATGAAGAATGGGATGTGAAATATCCAACTTATATTATAGGTAAGAGCCAGTAATTAAAATTTCTCATATATATGGTTTTAATTGGTGTCAACTTGCACAACTATCCTTGCAGGTTGGATCTGATGGAGGAAAGTCACGTGTTAGGGAATTAGCAGGATTCAAGACAACTGGATGGAGCTATCCACAGAATGCAATCATTTGTACAGTAGAGCATACAGTAGAAAATTTCTGTGCATGGCAACGTTTTCTACCTGCTGGTCCAATTGCACTCTTGCCTATTGGTGATAACTTTAGCAACATTGTTTGGACCATGAGCCCAAAAGAGGCATCAGAACGAAACTCAATGAATGAGGAAGATTTTGTCAAAGCTCTGAATCATGCTCTGGACTATGGGTATGGTCCTCATCCTAAGTCAAGCTTATTGGGAAATGGAGACATGTTTTCTTGGCTTAAAGCAGATGCAACATCATCAGCTAAAGAGAGTTTTGAAGTTCCTCCTAAAGTGCTCAAGTTAGCATCTGCGAGAATGGTTTTCCCGTTATCTCTAAAGCATGCCAATGATTACGCATCAAAGCGTGTTGCCCTGATTGGAGATGCAGCACACACTGTTCATCCTCTGGCTGGTCAAGGAGTTAATCTGGGTTTCGGAGATGCATTTGCTCTGTCAAGAGTCATTGCTGAGGGTATTGCTGTAGGGACTGATATTGGCGAGGTATGCAAGCATCTAAATTTCTTAGTAATTCTTTAAATAGGTTATGTTTATTAGGTACTCTCACTGTCCCAAAGTAAGTGCCTCACTCTCACAAAGCAGCTGTTCCAAAATAAGTTTTCCATTTCTTTTTAGTTAGTTAGTTAATTGAATTTGCTATGGATCACCAATAATATCCTATCATGAGTTACTTATAACAATTTGAGTAGTGGGGTCATGAGAACACATTGAGTAAATCGTGGAAAGTCAAGCGCTAAACATTGATTCCTTAGTCCCACTTATTCTTGGACAGAGGGAGTATATCATGCAATTGCATTGACTCTCTGTTGAGTGCCTTACGCACCATATCTGCTTCAGTCCCACAAGTTTACTTTGTTCTAGGGGCTTGACGAGTAACAAGCCACTAGTACGAACCACTATTGAGTTTCATTTGAAAACCTTTATTTATTAACTACTCAGGATCATACACAATCCATAAAATCAACGATCACATTTCCCAGAAAGAAAAAAAAGAGAATATCACATTCCCATGCTGGATATCACATCACATACTGCATCATTTACATGGTCAATACTTGGTAGTAGTTTTTTTTTCTTTATCATTAAGACATGGTGATAGTATCTAACAGTGTCGAGTCTTTCCTAGTTCCTAACCACTACAAGCTCATATGTTACAAACATATTCATGTCATGTTCAGCATATTTATGCAAGGTATGATTGTGCCTAAATAGATGTAATTTTTATTCGCATTGGTAGTCATTTGAAAGCAATGCATTGAGTTGGTCAAAACTTGAATTTCTGAACGCTGAACAGAAGAGTTGCACTCTCTATTCCATCGAGTCAGTATATTGAAACTTGCCTTGACCAAAACAAAGTTTGATATGAACAATGCACCATCTGTGCAATAATTTGTTATTTGCTGATGGGATGGATTGCATTTATGCAGGTATCATTATTAAAGAAATATGAGGCGGAAAGGAAGCCAGCAAATATCGTAATGATGGCTGTACTGGATGGATTTCAAAAGGCCTATTCTGTTGATTTTGGACCTCTTAACATATTGCGAGCAGCTGCGTTTAACGGGGCACACCACATCTCACCACTCAAGAGAAGCATTATTTCATACGCATCGGGGGAACAGAAACTGCCCCTCTTTTCCTGAGATATATGCATTGAGTAACACTTCAACGACAATTCTGTAGTTTGGTAATAAATAAATGGAGTTTCTTAAACCTTTTAGTGTATAAATGATAACGCCTAGTTTGGGAAAGGTTAAGTACATAAGCTGATGATAGATATTCATGCTGTTTAAATCCACCGTGCTCAACTTGGTTATATGCGAAGAGGGCGAAATAATGCTTCATTTATCCTCGTGTTTGCATTAAGTTTTTATGGCTGATTAAATAAATTTATTTATTTAGACTTGAAAAAAGTGTAATTAGTGATTAATAATTGACTGATAAAAATAATTTAAACGAATTTAGTCCTAGGAGGAGACACCGACTTGGTATCCCAACTATTCAGCATGGTAGTAGCATTCATATGTTTCGGTTGTTAGTTTATTAATTCACTCACGTTTGTCGTCTCAAGAAAGCTCTTTATGGCCTTAAACAGGCTCCTCGAGCTTGGTATCAACGTTTTGCTTCCTATCTTCTTATCATCGGTTTCGTCAGCAGTAAGGCTGATACATCTCTTTTCATCTACCGTACTGGTTCTCATACTGCATTTCTCCTTCTCTATGTTGGTGACATCATCTTCACTGCATCATCGACATCTCTTCTTTCAACCATCACCTCTCGCCTTAAC
>JAYMSV010001787.1:0-12137 GCA_036897745.1 Erodium moschatum | reverse complement strand
TGGCCCGGAGCTCTTCCTATGACACCAATTCTGGGGCCCTCAGCTCGTGGCAACTTGCACCCCCCCCCCAGCCTCTCTAGGGCCTGTCGCCGGACAAGGGTTCTCTCCTTGCTAGTGGTACTGCCCCCCGCCCATTCTCGAAGATTCGGGACGCTTTCATCGAGGATGACATGATCATCCAAGTCCCGGCGAGTGTTTTTCCCAGCATCACCGAACCTCGCCACCACGTTCCCGTGGCGGTTCGCCTCTTATTCCCCAAAGAGCATGTGGGCCCTTATGCTCTGGGAAACGCGGTTCGGACCCTCTAGAGTTTCCCATTTATGCCTTTTCAACCGCTCTCCTTCGCGGTCGTGGCGTGCTACCTCCCCACCAATGCAGCGCTCGACCTTATCAAAGACCAAGAGCCATGGTGGCTTTTCGGGGCTCTACTGCTCATAACCCCCTCTCGCCCCGTACCCGCCCCAAGACCTGTATTTCAACCACCCCCGTTCTCGGGTTTTAGCCTCCTATCGTTGCGTTTTGAGCTGCTCTTGTTGTGTTGTTTGTTCTTACCCGGTTGGGTAAACGGGCTTCTGGTCGGCATCCATGTGTATCGGTCCACTGGTAATCTCTCTACTAGGGGGACCGATCAATTATCTGGATTAGTTTTGGGTCCTCTTTTGTTGTTTCTCTATAATTAGACTGTTTGTAAGTGTTGATCGTGTTCCATCGAATCCACTTTCCGTAAGTTTAAATAAAAAACATCTTTTGATGACCAAACAAAAAGGTGAGTCCATCGTTACCTTTTCCATAGGTATGGGTTTATATGTCCCAAACATACCAACATGAGTTACTAAACTATATATGGAAATCACAACTAGTTGCAAGGACAGTCAAAATATTTAACTTGAGTCAAATTTCATTTCCAAATGCAACTACCATACTTTAACACATTTTGATTTGCTAGAAGATGATAGTTATTGGTCCATGTATTTCCCATCATAACACAACATGTGCATCCATGTGTGAACAAGAGTGAGATAGCATATTTACACTAGATACCACCTACAATCCGGGGAAGCTCGTGTTTGTCATGATATTAACTGTATCCTTATATCACTTATGAGAGTATTCAAAGTGGGATCGGAATAGGTATCGTCGATTATGATAGATACAAGATCGGATTCGGTCTTCACCCACAATGGAAGTCGGATTCGGATGGTCGTTTTCTGACGAAAATGGACTGATAGCAGGAGAAGAATCGTTGAGGGAGGGGAGAGAGATAGATAGAGAGAGTTGCAGAAACGACGTCAACTAATCTATCAACTGTCGAAGAAAGAATCGTCATGAGAGAGAAGAAATGTCACCGAAACGTACCTTTTTTCCTTTTTTTCTCCCTTTCAACGTTTCTTCCGACCCCCACACTGTGGATGCTCTTATATGACATTTTCTTGTAACCTATCGGAATTCTCTTTGGGCGTCAATGTTACAATTGGAATTGAAGTCATTTAAGCATGAACTCTTGAGAGTCGAAATTGGACATGGATGTGAATGATCACAAGAAGACAAGTAATACTTTTCCATTATTTGGTCCAAAGGGTAAGCAAAGAAAGGTTAAATGTCTTCATCACTCTCCTACACAGTGATCTGTCAATCCATATGCAGAGATAGAACTTGTGCTGATTGTTTGGATTCCAATACTTTTCCCTAGGACATCTATTCCATATTTGGCCAAGTATGGGTCATGTGCCCCGTCATCCAAATCTAATCCATCAAATCAAAGATATTACGATAACATTATTTTCATTAACATGTCACAATTCGGTGTATTGAGTCAAAAATATGTGAATGTATATAAAACTAAGTCTGAGTGTCTTAAGAATGTTATATTTGACAAAAGAGAGTATGAGAAGGGATGAATGAATATTATTGAAAACAGGCCATAAATCAGAAATGAATAGGACACGAATGTACTGTTCCTAAAAACAAAAGGGTCTTCCTTTTCTTTTGTTATCATTTGAACATAAGATACTTTACAGAATGTTTAGCTTGAGCTCCTTTTGCAATGACCATGGACAATTTATAAGGTTTCTTCCTCAACTTGGTCATTAGAAAGAGAGAGGAGTTCTCACCTCTCTCTAGAAACATCCGAATCTTTCTTCCTCCTCCTTCTCAGTGTCGTCGTCGTCGGTGGCTTCCGTGGCCTCGGCTAGTGAGCCACCGGTGGATCTCGTGCCCTCCATCACCTTCCCTTGTCCCTCTTTCTTCACCCGCCGCTCCCTTCTCTCAACCGCGACCTCTCTCCGGCGACTCGGCGGCGCTTCGGGGGCGACGTCTCCAGATCTGAGTGGGACGACTTTCGACACCAGCTCCGGTGTGGGATTGTTGCGTTTTTGGGCCCAGTTGCCTCTCGTCTCGCTCTCTTTTCTCCTGCGTTAGGTTTCTCCCTCTACCTCCAGCCGCTCTTTCTCCGTCTCCGGCTGGTCTCCAGATCTACTAGTGGAAGATGCTTCTCCACCGATCCGGTGGGTATGGCCGTAGTTCGGGGCTCCTCCTCCTCTCGCCCCGCCCCTCTCTCCCTTTTTATCCTTCCTCTCTCCCCCTTGGCCGGCTCCTCACCTCTCCGATTAGTTTCGTCAGTCGGACCTCGCCTGGAAAAGCCTCGGTGGTTCTGCCGTCTCTCCTCCGTGGATCGTTGGTTCCTCGGTGTTGGTCGTCAACGAGGGTTCTTCCCGTGACCATATCTGGATCTGGTGTTGTCGTCTGTCGCAGCTCTCGGCGTTCCTCTCCTCCACCGCTGCCCCCTTGGTCAGATCTATCGAGCTGCTAGCCGATTGGGTTCCTCCCCCGCTCCGTCGTCCAGGGCTTCCGACTTCTCCGCTCGAGCCTCCTCCCAGGTCAGATTTGCTACCCTTTTGCTTCCCCTACCTCTAGACACCTTGGTTTCCTCATTTTCCGATCCCACATGCGGTGGTGCTGCGAGTGACTCGGGACCCTTTCGTCGGTGTTGGCCGAGTAGGATTTGTTTTGGCCATGGTGCCTTGTTTGGGAGTTTCAAGGGGTTCTGGGTGTTTGGGGTAGTGCGTTGGTACCGGATCTGTTGACCCTTAGTCATCCTCGGGCGGCTCCGGATCGTACTGGTTTTGGGAGGCTTCAGTTTGGAGGTTTGGGTACTGGTTTGGTTTGTTGGTGTTATTATTTGGTTCCTATTCTGGGTTTTTAGACCTGTTTGCTTCTGTTTTTCGGTAGTAGTGTTTTGTTGGTTTTTATTATGTTTCTTGTTCGGTTTGTTCACCTCTTGTTGGTTGCTTAGTTTTCTTCATGTTCGGAAATCTAGGTGGTTTAGACTTTTGTTTTTTCCCATTGCAATGGGTTGTTATTCTTGTTCCGAGACCCTCTTATTGGGGTTGCTCCTATTTGTAAGAGAGGTTTGTTCCTCTTTCTCAGGTCTTTATTTCGAAGGCTTGAGATATTATTAATATATTTGTCTTTTTTAAAAAAAGAAACTAGTTGTCGCAGTTGCATTACTACGTTCACACCCTAACTTTATGCATGATATCACACATATATTCAAATATAGTTGTTTTGTTTGAAAGATAAGATTTTGATACATTTTTTTGTTTGTGTAAACTACCGGTCTTTGAAAACATAAATTTTGAAACTACTTTTTCTTTTTATCAAAAAGAGAAAAACGTAAAAAAAAATGGAGTGGGTTTCAAGATGAGAACCATAAATTACAAATAAAAGTTCACATTATACGACATTTTATAGCCCCAATGGCCACTCTGATATATGGGAGAACGAGGATATTCTACTTCTCCTACTCACCACATGTTCATTTAAAGGTATCCTTCTTCTCGTTTTCTCCCTTTTGAGATTTTGTTTCCTCGACCCCGGTGGTAAAGTTGAGGTCTCACAGTTGGGAAGATCTTTGTTGTCGACCGACACCGAACCAATGACCACCAGGAGAGAGATCAGGCTCAAAATCTCTTTGGAGAGAAGAGTAGGAACCAAGTAGAGAGATCTGAAGGAGACGGAGTCTGCCACCAAATTAAGTCGGACGACCCACAAGAGGGGCGAGAGCTTCCAAGGCCCGTAGAGCAGAAACCCCGGTCACCTCGCACCCAAGTCACGCCCAGCCCTACCGATTGTCCAGTTCTACTCCGGAAGAAGCCGAGAACGCAAGCTCCACCGAACCACCCGAGTAGTAGATCCCCGACGATCGGACCACTATGGCAAGAGAATCTGGCCACTAACAGCCATGGAGAAGTCGGAGTGACAGCTCGCCGGAGAACCTAAGAACAGTAGATATCACATAAACTCTCTAGATCTCGAACCCCCGAAGGTCAGGACTGGTAGGTAGTCGAACGGCCTGGTCAGAATAGCACTGTGACGATAGGACCAAAAAGAATGGGAAGAGAAAGAAAGGGAAAGAAGGACGAGGACACCACCGAAGACGTCCATGGCCGGAGGCCACAGCCGTCGTCGGCAGTGATAATGGAGAAGAAAGGTTGGAAGTGAAGGCGACTAGGGTTTGAAGTAGAGAGTGTTTTGGGTTATCTGTTGAACTACTTAATAGTTAAAACTTGATTCATGAATATAAATTTTATTTTATTTTTGTAACTATCTCTTCACTTTTTGTCTCCTGATTAGTTTTGCATATGGATATGGATATGGATATGTTGATGTCAATATCTTATCATGATAATACTTAATCAACGACTTTTCGTCATCTAATTAAGTTTACACATGGATAAGTATGAATATGTTACAAACCAATATTATTGCTTAAGTTATAAACAGACCGGGTCGGGTAGGGGAATACTCGACCTGAGCGGGTAAAAATGGAAACAATTAAAACCGGGTAGGCGCCAGGTACGAGTAACGGCTATGAGAATCAGGTCGGGTATCAACAAACCCGTCCCTTACCCTACCCGTTGCCGTCCCTAAGTTCGTCATAAGGGTATTGGAGAGCATTGAAAGATAACCTTTCATACTAGCGGTTGGGCTCTGTAGTTCATTACTTGGGTTTTGGCAATTCAAGTCCCCTAATTTGTTCATGTCGATTAGGAAGTGTAAAAATATAATCGAAATGTTTTGATGGATATTATTGAAGAGTCTGACTTCTTTATATGTGAAATTACAAGATCCTTAAAGGGAAATAAATAATACATAATGATGTAATATAATTATCGTAATCAAATCAAATCAGAACAAATCAATTAGATTTATTCTAAACTGATTAGTCTCTATATTCCCTCTCAAGTTGGAGCATGGAGATTCGTAATGCTCAACTTAAAAAGAAGATTATAGAACGATCATGTCTGATTCATATGGTGGATGGTGCAAACGGCTACTCGTCTCGGGGGCGACGGTGCAAATGGCATCTTGTCTCGTGGTCGCAGGTGCAAACAGCTACTCGTCTCGGAGCCGACGGTGCAAACGCCATCTTGTCTCGTGGACGGCGATGCAAACATCATCTCATCTCGTGATGAACGGCGTAAACAGCATCTTGTCTCGTGATCGACAGACTAAACATCCTAGAATGTGGAAATGGGTTGTGGTTGATGACCACGATACAGAAGCGAAATAAAATATGGAAATAAAATGAAAACTAGTAATAAATGTTTTCTTCAAACGTCATGCCCACTTATTAGAATCATAAGCTAACAATTGGACAAAATTAGAGATTCATAAGAGTTTGTCAATAATCGTAATCGAAAACTTTGATACCGTATAAAATATAATCGCAATGTTCTGATTGATATTATTGAATTAACACTTTTACACAGGAGATTATAAGATCTTTAAAGGGAAAGAGAAAACACGTAATGATGCAATTTAACTATCTTCCATATGAAGTGAAGTATGTCTCTTGTTTGAAGATATTTCTGTGTGGCTGACATCAACCAGCAAACTTAAGACATATATTTCGAATCACCGGCCAGCTCACGGACGTCCATGAAATCGCTACCGGCTACTTGACTGTTTTCAACCAGTACCCGAAAAGGGAGTCGACCGTTGACTTGTCAGATATGGGCCCGAACAAAAGCCCACATGCTGTGATCCAACTAGCCCAGACATAGAAACGCCCCTGCTGCTTCTTCACCACATTCCCGTAGCCGGAGCGTCCATTCGATTCCTCCTTATCCCGCGCCAACTTCGCCGCTATCAACTTCCGGTTTGTCCCTCATTCGCCTCAGATCCCAGCTACCTTCCTACTCTTTCGATTTGCTTTTGCTGATTTTTCGAATTTGCGTCTCCGCAATATGTATTCATTTTTCAGTAATTTGAGTACGGTCTCTACGCTTGGTAAGAGAATGTGATCGTCCTTTACACATTTATGATCTGGGTTTGGTAGGTTTTGATTATTGAGACGCAACCATGTTGACGAAATTCGAAACAGAGTGAAGGGGATGGATTTCCACAGTAAGAAGCCATGGATCTTGGTCAGTATCCACATCGGCGTGATCCATTTCTGGGACTGCAATAGGGGGATTCTCATTTTCCGATTTGACGGGCACAAAGGGCCTGTCCGTGGTGTCCACTTCCACACGTGTCCATGTGGGTATGACATTCTGCTCTGTGTCACCATTGCTATTTACAATTGCTCTTACTTGAGACTGTTTTGAGTCTCTACTGATTCATAGTGCTATATGTTTATTGTAGTTTGATTTGGTGATGGGTAAATTTAATCTGTACTGTGTAGGCAATGTTGCACATTATTGTTTCCCTACGCCATGCAATGGCAACTGAATTGTTGCCCTTCTTTTCCTTCGCCATTCAGTGAGTTTGTCATAACATGATCCATAGGCTGTATTCAATCACGAATTGTTTTGGGAAAGGTTAGCTCAGTAAGCAATGCTATGGAAACTCTTAGATGGCACAAGAAGAAGATTTCCATTAGTTAATTATGTTAGAATTGTTTGACCGACCATATTTTAAGCTCTGTCAATTCAGTTATATTAATCGTTGCAGGAGATGATTACAAGATTAAGGTTTGGAATTACAGGTTGCGTATGTGTTTATTTACCCTTATTGGACATCTTGATTACATCCCTATGGTTCATTGCATGAGTCATGACTATTCAGGTATGGAACTGGCAGTCACGGAACAGTACGCTTCATTTCTGTTTTGACTAGCCACAATCATTGTGCCATGTGTGTCTCTTTCCATAAGAAGACCTTGTTGTGTCAGCCTCCTTGGATCAGACTGTTCGTGTTTGGGATATTGGTTCCTTAAAGAAGAAAACAGTTTCCCGAGCAGATGTCATCCTTCATTTGAGTCGGATAAACTCTGTTTCCTTTGGTTGAGTCGATGATGTTGTTAATTATGCCTTGGAAGCTCACATCGTGGAGTTGGGCATCTTTTCATCCCTCTTATTGTATCAGGAGCAGATGATTTTTTGATGGATGAATGGTATGGTTTAATCGCTAAGACACTTCATTTGCTTGAGGTGAATTATTATTACAGGAAATGAAAAGTACACACTAAAGAACATTGTAGTTTTTTTTATCCACTTCTAAGGAAATAATATGTACTGCAACACTTTGAGCAGATAACATGATAGGAAGGAAACCACTGATTTATTTTTGGGATCGATTGCTATCTCAAAATCCACTGATTGTCCAATAAGTTTGCTACCAAAAAGAAGAGATTTTTTTTTCAGACATACAAATGATGGTCACAAAATTTATCACTCTATATTCTTTTTATAACTACCACTGAGTTAAATTTTACTAATTGTCCAATATCTCTTATTTCCGATACAAAGGCTTGGGAAGTAGATACTTTGAGAGGCCATGCCAATAATGTGTCCTGTGTTCTGTTCCATGCAAAGTAGGATATAGTGTCCAACTTAGAAGATATGAGTATTCTCTGTAGGATGCCACAAAGCGATATGCTCTGCGGACAAGCATGACAGGTTCTGGAAAAGAGTTTTATGGCTATAAATAGATTTGCAGTTCTGGAAAAGAGCTGGAATAGGGAATTTGTTATGTAGGGCTGAAGATAGACGGATTGTCCTCAACTTCTAACAGAGGATTGTTCTAGGGGAGCTTCGAACTTCTTTTGTAAGGTAGGTTGTTTTTGCTCACATGGCATGGAGTGTGTTGCTTTGTTGAACAAACATTCGATTGTTATAGCCGATAAAAAGCTTGTCCCAAAGTACTCTACATGAAACTATCTGGATAGCCTGGGATGAAAACGGTGTGTTTGTATATACTACTCTAAATCATATCAAATACTGTCTTCCAAATGAAGGAGTGGAGTTATCAAGACTCTTCATATCATTGTTTACATTACAAAAGTGTCTGGAAACACCATCTATTGCTTAGATCGAGATGGAAAAATCTGTGCCATTATTATTGATGCAACTGAATATGTTTTAAGCTGGCCCTCCTGAAAAAGACATATGATCATGGTTAGGAGCTCGAAGCTTTATGGGCAATCCATGATAGCATATCTCCGAAAGAAAAGTTTTCCAGAGATTGCATTTCATCTTGTGAAGGATGAGAAGATACGTTTCAATTTGTCAGTCCGTGGTTGCTTTTGGCAAGGAAATTGCCATGATAGATCACTGGTATCAACTAGGCATGGAGGGTCTTTGTCAGGGTAATGCAAACATTGTAGAATATGCCTAGTAAAGGACAAAAAACTTCCACAGGCTAGCATTCCTTTATTTTATCACATGAAAGATGGATAGATTGTTTAAATTTCAGAAGTCAAGAAAGATGTTATGGGTCAATTCCATAATGCCCTCTATTTAGGTGATATCAAGGAACACATTAAGATCTTTGGAGAATGTGGGCCATTTGCTTCTAGCATATGTCACTGCTGCAATCCATGGGATCCATGATGTTGCTGAACATCTGCTTCTGAACTAGGAGATAATGTTCCATCATTTCCCAAGGTGAAATCTCCATCTCTTTTGACGCCCCTAATCTGATATGTGTCGTGGGGATTTGCTTCTGCTGAGGGTCATGAAAGGAATGTGTGAGGGTGTCCATGAAAAAATGGGCAGTAATGCAGAGGAAGAGTATAAAGAAGCTGGGAGGCTGACTGGGGTGAGGATTCAGATACTGTTGATGTGGAAACCATTCCTCTGATTGTTGTTGATTCAAAAAGAGAGGTGCATCAAGTTAAGGAACTAATTATCATTGTAAAGGAGTATGTCCTGGGTCTTCAAATAGAGCTTAATAGGGAAATTAAGGACAGTGTAGTCGCCAACATGAGCTAGCTGCCTACTTTGGTCGCTGTAACCTTCGGATTACCCACTCGGGACTTGCTCTATTGAAAGCCATGATTGTTTGCTTCAAGGCTGGCAATTGTATCACCGCAGCCAATTCAATAGGCAAATTCTTGAAACTAATCCTACTAATGAAAATGAGCAAAATCTGTCAGGAGAGTCCTGCTGGCTGCTGAGAAGAACATGAAAGATGGAACTCAGCTAAATTATGACTTCAGAAACCCATTTGTTATCTGTGGAGCAACATATGTCACTATATACAGGGGCAAAAGGGTTTATCTTGTCCTTACTGTAGTTCACGGTTTGTTACCGCCCAAGATGGGCAGCGTTGTACGACTTGTGACCTTGCAGTCGTTGGATCAGATGCTTCTGGTTTACATTGTTTTGCTTCCCAGATAAGATGATTATTTGAGATGCTTTACCAGGAACAGCGTTCTACTTCCGGCAGCTAGAATGGTTATTTTGGTGTTTCATCTCCACAAGACAACAGGTTCTTGAAAAGATATATAGTTAGATTCATCAGATTATATTTCTGTTATATTTATTATTATTTTTACCGCCATGCCTACTTCTACTGCCCCTTCCTCTGCAATTTATTGTTCAAGGCTATAAATACCATGTTCCATTGTAATAGAGTACATGAAAAGTGATCATTCTTGTGCTTTTTTAGGTTCTGTGAATTAGGCAAGATGGTATATTCAATGCTTTTTTTCTGAGTATGATGTATAACTGGATTGTAGTAATAGAAATAATGTATTAGTTTACTGCATTGCCTCAAATGAAACCGAAACTCATTGCCTGTTGAATTATTTAAACTATCATTTTCTTGTATGCATCATAAGAGTTAGAACTCGTACAAAAGTAGAAGTGGGATCAGGATCAGTAATGCTCCTCATAAAAATGATTTTATAGGAACATGATTATACTGGTTTGGGAAACAACCAAACAAAGATATGAAGAATGTTACAGGGTGTCAAAAATAAAATTATGTGCTTCTCTTAGACTTTTCCTAATAGATTTATTTTCATTAAATTGGTCTGAAATGTCAGAGACTAGGTCATTGATATTCCGTAAGGGTTAGGGTTCTGAATGTAACATTCTTATAGGAAGTTGGTTCCTGTTACAAGTGGTTGAAGAATGGGAAATCCCACCAGTATCATAACTCTTGTAGCAGATCCAAGGGGTTATAAACTTCTCACCTCATCTGAAACTGAATAGACACTGCTACATTGCAGTGAAATTCTTAACCTGTTGACAGTGCATCATCATGCGGCGTACAGGTATGTTCTCTATAAGTTGTTCTTCTAGCAATGAAGCAGGTAGCTGAGTCCATTGATGGCATTGTTTATTCTTAGATATCAAAGCACACAGTTATGCAGCCACAAAAAAAGCACAGGCCTCTTTACTTGTAGTGCTAGAGCTACCTACGAGCATATTGTTGCAAAAACATTGTTAATGTGTATTTGCTTGGAAAAAGTAAGTTGGAGACTGAATTAACTTATGGTTGCTTAAAAGTTAGTGGTTGTGATGGAATAGGTTTAGTAGCTTCTATACATGAAGTGAGAGTTGAGAGTGTTGTGGAATAAAAAACTTGTATGGAGGGTGTGAATTGTGAAGTGAGTGATGGGTAGGGCCTGTAAATGTTAAATGTAGACTTTTCTGGAGACATAAAAGACAATTGAGCACTGGGAAATAATATATGGCCAGAATGAAACCCGAGCCATGTATTTGCCCTCTATAAAAACATAATAAATCAATGTTTATATAAAAGTATATCAATTTACAAAGTAGTGTCATGCACATGCAATCAAGGATGGCCTCTCAGTTTTGAAGGGTACTTGTAAGATTGTGTTGGACCCTACAGTAAACATATTCTCACAAAGGGGACCATGTTCCTTGTTTCTGAGAATTTTCTATTCTCTTACTGTTGTTACCTTAACCTGTATCTATATGTGATGGTGAGACTGAGAGTCTAAGAGACTCAAAACACTGTGGTCCATTATCAACCACTACTATATTGTGTGACATGATGTACACAAAACACAACAACTTTTCCTGCTTTCTCTTTCACCATTGTGACACCAACTTTGAAAGCATACCGTGTTCTCTTTTCTGCATTTTTTTCTTCTCTGGATGGATTTCATACTTGTTGAATTTGGTACAGGTCTATCAATAGCAAGCAGCTTTGTATACCGGCGGTTGAGTCTGGGGTTGAAGTCAATACATAAGAGCCAGCCAGAAAAGGTGACTGTGAGTTGCTTCTGATTAAACCCAGTTACGACAAACAAACGCAGTAATTCATTTCCTACAATAAATTGGCACATTATATACTAGCTAGGGTTCATAACAAATCAGTTATGCATGCTATTGCTGTTGGTATTACTAGGTAGCTCTGCATTGTGAATTGATAGACGACTTCATAAATAAACGCTAACAATAACAGGCATATGATATAGATATAGCCAGGTTATGCTAATTTAATTTCTTGTTGTGTAGTGTTGGGATTATGAAAAAATGAAAAGGTGAATATTTTTTTGGGGGGGAGTAGATGGGATGGATATGAGGAAGCCTTTTCACCTAAAACTCACATGATTCAGGAAATGGGTATTACTATAATTTTAGAGATAGAATAGGATAGGGATTAGGGATTAGGGAGGGGCTAAGTCTATGGTCACTGTAATGCATGGCATGGGTGATGACTCCTATATTTGCTCACAAAAGAGAAGACAAGCAGTGCAAGAAACAGAGCTGCCTCTCTTTTTTCTCTCTTTTGTATGATATACTCTCCATTTCATCTCATTTCATGTGTTTATTGTTGTACCTATGCAGCTTAACTTGTAGCCAAACCAACTAGCTTTTCTAGTTTCAATTCCTCCAACTGTAATGGACCTGGCTGGGGAAGACTTTTAC
>JAYMSV010001786.1:0-12139 GCA_036897745.1 Erodium moschatum | reverse complement strand
TAGGTATGGCTGCAATAGTTCCTTTGTTTTTTTGAAAACCAATTTATTTGTTGTTTTGCAACCACAAAGTCATGAATCCAAGTATCGGGTATTATTAGTATTACTTATCCTAACTTTTTCCAATTTTTGTTCCAGATTCATATTCTGCTTTTGTCTTAATTCATTCATCTTCACTTTCATGCGTTTTAGCTCTTCCTCTAGATTTTTCTTCACTTATTCTACTTCCTCCATGCTTATTTCCACATTTTTCAACCGTTTATTAAGATATCATCCATAACCTTTGCCTCTACCCAGTCAAAATACTCACATTTTGGTCTACCCTTTACAAAAACAATAGGTATGGTTTTGAATAACAGGAATCACAAGTTAGCAAAAGGGTTTATCCATATCAAAATATCTATTTACAGTTGACAAACCCTAAAAGTTATGGACATTTAGTTCATACATGCCTTCAAAATCTCACACCTAGCAAAATGTTTTCCAGGATTATTCTTGCTCTAAGATGTACGAATACGCGGTGCAACCCCACAGAAAACAGAAAGATCGACTTCGTGGAAGTGGAATACGCCCTCATTGAATCACCCAAACCCTACAAATTACCCTCATGTGTTTGAACCATAAACATTGGGGGTTATACTTTACTGACTATTGTGCAACCCTAACTTTCTAAAATTGTAACTTATGGATAGTGCAATTTGAGAATATCACCTGAAAAATTGGGTCGCGATGTTCAATCTTTCATGATTGGTTTTGATCTGTAAGTCCACCGCCATTTCAAATCGCCTTCCGCCTGCAACACCGTCTACGACTCCATCTCAAATCTTCAGGATTGGGCTTGTCTTCGTTTCATATGTGCAGGATGGATAACCAGTGAGGGTCGTGGTCTTCAAGCTTCTTGGAGACACTCCACCCTCAAACGAATGGTCATGGTTCAATGAGGGAAACATAGGAACTTCATCAGGATCTAATGAGCGGTCTTAATTGCACAAGGGAAAAACATATATTTTTTTATCACTAAAGGTCACGTGAGGTCATGTGACGGACATAATGGAATGTTCGGTCTATTTTTCCTAAAAAACGACGATTATCAAAACATAGGACCCTTATTGAAGATTTTTAAACGCACGGTATTAAAGATCAGTTACCAATGCATAAGAGGTACAAAACGTAATTAATCCTAAAATATAATTGTTTTTAGTGAAAATTACCAATAATTTGCTCTATTGTTTTGACATATCTTTAATTGCACTAAGTTTAAAAATGTTCAGTAAGGGTTAAATACAAAAAATTATCCTAAACTATTGGTCACATAGATTTAATTATCAAAAATTTAAAAATGTCAAACCAAATATCCCAAGTTTTGATCACAAATCATTTACATGTTTTTATGAATTGGTCACACGTCATTTTACATGTCTTGTGAATTGGTTATACATGATTTATATGAGTTTATGAATTAAAAAGTGTAAAAAATTTGACCTAAGTTTTATCAAATAAGAGTGACCAATACTTTAAAGAGACTAAATGTACGTTCTAATACTTTTATGACAATATTTTGTATTGAACCCTTGTTTTGAATAGGGCATGGGGCACAAAGGAGAATCTGGGTTAATTTAGTTGGGCTGACCAATTGAACCATCAGTGAAGTCTAGGGAAGAGCTTGACCTGGGCCGATAGATGATATTCAATTTGCCAGCCCAAGCCATGGTCGACCCACCCATCCCAATCAGCCACCTTCTCCCACAGATTCTCTCTCCTCCGTACTCGTTGTTTCTAATAATTCCACTTCCACCCGAGTATCACGCTGTCTATCTGAACCGGAAATTTCGGCCTGCCTGAACACTGAGCTCGACACCTCCATACGGGTCGGCTATGGCTCAATGTCTCAATGACCTGACTATTTGATTTCTCCGTCCAATTTCACCTGTTGCTGCTGTTGGAGAGTGAGATCTGGGCTGTTCATGATCATTTCTATTTGGACTTTCCAAGATGATAGCAATCCCCTACTTTACAGCCTTGACCACTTACTTCAGTTACGGCTTGCTCTTCATTTTTGGCCAGTTCCGAGATTTCTTCAGGAATATTTTCGACTGCCGGACTGCTAGCAATCTTCAGGTCTGTTTATGTTTGCGCCATTTTATTGAATTTCTGTATTTTGTTGTGCTTACTTGGCTTCTGGTCGATCAGGGTTATGCTCCAATTTGCTTGGGGCTTGAAGATTTCTATACTCGACGCTTGTATCTTCGTATTCAGGTATTTGTGCTACTCTTGTTGTCATTAGGTAGATACCTTCTTATTTGTATTGTTGAATTTGGTTACTCGTTTGCTAATTAGTCACTTCTTATGACTAGTAATTAGTTAGCAATCGCTAACACTTGAATTCTTAATCTCTGCAAATAGTCAAATGGGATACTTATTTTAGGACAAAGAGAGTATTAATTTTGTTATCTTGTGCATTATTTGTGTAACTATGTACTATGTAGGCGTATTTGTGAACTATAGTGCATTCTGATGGTGTTGTAGCATGCAAATTTAGAATTTAGGAAGATTTAGGTAAGGTTCAAACAAGTGGGTGGTGGAGAATTAAGAGTTGTGTGTTAGTGTGCTGTGTGTAGTGTACAATACTGAGATATGTTTACCGGCAGGATTGTTTTGGGCGTCCAATATCAAGTGCCCCTGATGCCTGGTTTGACGTGGTTGAACGTTTCTCCAATGACAGTAACAAGACCCTGAAGTACGTATCCTTATTTGTGAAAGAGGTTATAGGTTTCTTTTACTAGGATCCCTTGGCTTCATTGACAGTTTTCACTCTCGAGGCATTGAGTATTTATTTACATAACTCAGTGCTACTGCTTCTGCTGCAGGCGGACAACAAACAGAAGCAGATGTCTTAACTTGGGGTCATATAATTATCTTGGTTTTGCTGCAGCTGATGAATACTGCACACCTCGAGTAATTGAATGCTTGAAGAAATATTCTCCAAGCACCTGCAGTAGCCGGGTTGATGGTGGCAAGTGTGAATTCATAAGATGCTAATATGCTGTCTTCTTAAGCATAAACTAACATGGTTCCATCATCAGGCACAACAGTTTTGCATAATGAACTAGAGAGGTATGTCGCTAAGTTTGTTGGAAAACCAGCTGCTATAGTTTTTGGCATGGGCTATGTGACAAACTCTGCCATTCTTCCAGTCCTGATTGGGAAGGTTGTACAGTTCATGAATGACAGTACTTTCCAGAATAGGGGTTGTTCATTTTTGCTTGTAATTTTATTGCTTATGATTTTCGATTACAGGGAGGCCTGATTGTCAGTGATTCATTGAACCATAGTTCCATTGTTAATGGTGCTCGGGGATCTGGAGCTACTGTTCGTGTTTTCCAGCACAATAGTAAGTTTTCTTGTTTTATAGAATGACTTTGATCTGAATCATTGATTATATGAACTCCATACACTTGATAACAACCAGTGAGGGTCATATTGTAGTCCGCAACTAACTCTCGGTGCATTGTTTTTGGTGCTTGTAGCACCGTCTCACTTGGAGGAAGTATTGAGAGAGCAAATTGCAGAGGGGCAACCTAGAACTCATAGGCCCTGGAAGAAGATCATTGTTATTGTGGAGGGGATATACAGCATGGAAGGGGAGCTTTGCAAGCTTCCTGAGATTATAGCTATCTGCAAAGAGTACAAGGTTTGCTGAGATGGTAGTTAGCATTTTAGTATTCCAGTAGACTCTCGTATCATAAATCTGAGTCACTATAATTCAGTAACTTAGTCGTTTCCTTATAATTTGTGTCATAGGCATATACATATTTGGATGAGGCCCACAGCATTGGGGCTGTTGGGAAAACAGGAAGAGGAGTTTGTGAACTCTTAGAAGTGGAGACTGCTGATGTGGATATCATGATGGGAACATTTACTAAATCATTTGGATCATGTGGTGGTTATATTGCAGGGTCCAAGGTTTGCTACTGTACTACCTGTTATCTTCTTCTTCTTCTTCTTCTTTTTTGTGAGAATGAATAGGATCTACATTGTTAATGTTGGTTGAGATATTGGTGTAACTTAGGTTGTTCTGAGGCTGCCCAGATGCATTGGACATGGTTTCAGTTGCCCACATCTAATGTTGAACTTTGCATGCTACAATTTGAAGACTTTCTATCACGCTTTCACAGTGAAAGATGAAAAGAAGATAAAATTGTTTTTTTTTTTCCCGGAAAAATATTATTTTGATGCAGCTGATGTTTGCATTTATCTGCCTCTTGTCAACCATTGTTTGTGTTATAACCTGAAGTTATGCTGTTCAAATTGGTAACTTAGCTTTATTTAAAGTGTTCATGTTTGGGTTTGTCGGATTTAATGTGGTTAAACTCTGCAGGAGCTTATTCAGTACTTGAAGTACAGTTGCCCTGCTCATATATATGCAACTTCAATTTCACCGCCTGCAGCTGAACAAATAAAATCAGCAATAGAGGTCATTACCGGAGAGGATGGGTCCAATAGAGGTTTGTGTGGATATTTCTTCCTTTATGCTTGGGCATAACTTCCATATCATTGAGTGGGTTTGCTAACAAGTATTACTGTATTTTTGTTTCCATGTAGGTGCACAGAAACTTGCAAGAATTCGTGAGAATAGCAACTTCTTCAGGTCAGAGCTGCAGAAATTGGGCTTTGAAGTACTTGGGGATAATGATTCTCCAGTGATGCCCATAATGCTTTACAACCCTGCTAAAATCCCTGCTTTTTCACGAGAATGTCTCAAACAGAATGTGGGTCCATTGGGTTCTGAAACGTCCTGAGATTATTTCTAGTGTTTATCAATGCTCATCTATTAACACGAAACAATGTTGTTACAGGTGGCTGTTGTGACCGTAGCTTTTCCTGCTACCCCACTGCTTTTAGCAAGGGCACGCATATGCATATCTGCTTCCCATACCAGGGAAGACTTAACTAAAGCTCTGGAGGTAAACTCTTATATGAATGTTTGGCTTACATGGTTGTGTTTTTCCTTATTACCATTTTCTAGGCACGATTCATTTCATTTTTAGGTAGCTATTTGTTCTTGTGAATTTGCCTGCAAGTGATAGGAAGACAGGAACAGTTACACATTTAGTATCATGTAGCTGAATAGAAATATGAAAAATATATGGTTTCACAGCTTTATCTATGTGCATTTTTTGTAAAAAATTCTGCTGAAATCATACCGAAGTATGAATCTTGGCTTGGTTTAATTCTCCAAACGGGAAAAACCTGATCCATTGTATGTGATATTTGCTTAGGAAGTTTATGCTATATGTGATGTCATAACACCTAGTTGTTTTTTTCTCCCAGGTTATCAGTCAAGTTGGTGATCTTGTAGGTATAAAATACTTCCCTACCGAGATGGAGAAAGAGCAGGAAGATGGGAAAATGGTTAAATTGGACTGATCAAGCAAAGGATCATCTTACATACAGTGATTCCTGAAGCATAAACAAATAGGTTGCTGAAGCTCAATGACACACTTTGATGGATATCTGTTGATCATGTCCTACTATGTTGTTTGTTCCCTGAAGTGTAAAACAAATATGCTCTTATTTTCATCTATCTAAACAGCCTCTACAGTACAGATGCACACTTTAATCAGAAATGTACCTTTGCTGTGACATTTTTATCATCTACCCAAATGCCCAATTGCTGATCCATGGCATGAACAAGAGTCAAGATATACCCAGATTTTGCTGGTTGAGTCAAGTGTCTCTTCTCTGATTCAACTGTCTGATTTAATCTATTATTATTTTAAAGAAATATAGAATCTTAGCAAAGTCTTGAATTTTTTTTTGTTATTTGGTTACAGTATTTCATAAAAATGAGGACGAGAACAGTAGATCATTGGCTTGAAGTTAGCTTATAGTTTGGCGATATTAGTTTTTCTGATTAAACATGTGTTAGTTCCAATACATTTTACTGATTTTGGTGTGGGCTTGAATTGATTATTGGTAGTTTGATACCGTATGATCAGTAACTGGTGCTTCTTTGCATGATGAGCACGTGTAAGGTAATGGGCTCGGCACGTTTCTGTAAATAATAATTTATTTCTAAACAACCGAGCTCACACGATTCCGGTTTCTACAGGATCAAAGCATGAAGACGCGCGCAGCGAAGCACAGCACATAAAAGAGCGGTTTTTCAAATTTGAGAAAACCGCTAGCTAGCTTCTTCTTCTTCCCCATCATCTCTCTCATCCCTTTTTATAAGGCGAAAACGCCATTGAATTCAGCTGGAATAAATCAGAACTTTTGCAACAGGTGTACCTGCACCGCTCCCATTTCCTCCTTCCATTCGTCACTCTTGTCTTCGCCCAACCCTAACCACCACTCACTCCCTATCCTCTCACTCATCGCATCAAAGACTATCCTCTTTTACGCTTCTCAATAAGATCCCAATTAACCCTAGTTGGGTTTACTCAACCCCATTTCCATTTCCAGTTCACTGCATCGATGCCAACAAAATATCTGGAGGCAACCGTCAATGGCCATTGCACATTTGTCACCAGGGCCAGAGAGCCCGACTCGGCCGAGTTGATGAAAGTTGAATCCAGCTTAGGGTTTTCTTTAGATTTTAATTGTGCCCGAATAGGGACAAAGGATCTGGAAGAAAGCATGAATGCAGGGTTCACAAATGTCACCAGGGTCAGGCACTTGTTTCTCCAAAAAGAGGAGCTAGAGAGAGACTGAGAGAGAGCTTTGTTTCTCTTTATCGCAGCCCCATTTCGTGATTGCCGAGCGTCCTCCACCGGTTTGCTTCGATCTGATCAGAGTCCTCGACAGACACAGAAATCAAGCTAGAGCTCTGAGTGGCTCTATTTCGCCCTAGAATTCGGGAAAAAGGGGGGGAGGGAAATTAACCGTTGGGCTTGAGGGCTTGATGATGATGATGATGAATCTGGACCAACAAGAGGGACTGGGAGGAGGATCAGAGGTGCTCGTGGAGCCCGAGGCGTGTGCTTTGATGGCAGGTGTTGGGGCCGAGCTCGGCCTTGTCACTGCCAAAGGGGACAGTAACCTTAACGGGTCGGATCGGGCCGACGAGACTCGTGACCTGGTCGCTGTTACCAGCTTCGGTTTCGGTGTGCAGCAGAGGCGCAAGAGAATGGCCAGGCAGAGGAGATCCTCCATCAGCCTTCTCTCTTTTCCTCCTTCCTCCTCCTCCTCCTCCTCATCGCACGTGCCTCTCCCCGCACGTGTAAGCCCAGATCTTGTCTTCTATCCACTCTACTCTACTGCAACTTCCTTGAGAATTATTTTTTGATTTAATTATGATAGGTCACTTGAGTTCGTTTTCAGTGGCTTCCATCTTTTCTTCTGACTCCATAACTGTCTTGTGTTCAGGATATTGCTTGATCTCAATTTCACAACCGCTTGGTCGGTTCATCCTATTGTTTTGTTTTTTCTTTTACTTTTCTGATATTTTATAATTTTATACCCAATAGCTTGGATCTTATTTCCCAACTCCTCAGATCTTTAATTTCGCAGATTAGTCAGATCAGATCCCCTTTGTTCTGTTTCAATTACCATTCTAGCCTTAACCCAGAATTTGTTTAGGCTCACAAGTTTTGGATACTTGATAGTGGATATTATTGGGAATTTTGTTTTAACCTATGGTATATGTTTGAGATTTAATAGGTTTATCCATTTTGCCTCATTTGGCACCAACAGTGTGACCACCTCTGTGAACTTGTATTGGGTTTATACTCTTACCAGTGGTGAATGGACAGTATCCATGTTGGGTATAGTGCCATTCATTCATGTTGCCAACTCGATTGTTCGGCACAATGTTTATCTCGATCTTATCTGACGCTAACATAGATCTTTATTATATTTTTGGTTGTACTAAAACCGTACGATTTCACCTAGTCAAGGAACAACCTCAATTCCGATAATTGGTTTACCTTTTGACTCAGTTGCGCCTGGTTCAGGTGATTGATCCGAGAACACTGAGATTCCTTTTACAAAAGGAGCTTAAGAACAGTGATGTAAGCTCCCTCAGGAGAATGGTGCTCCCAAAGGTGTGCACTTGCTTTACTCCTTGGTCTCGTTTTCTTAGAACTTCTGTTGTTAGCTACATGTCACTTAACTTGCATGCACGTGATACGATATTTAAATTACTCCTGTTATTGATTAATATTAGCACCGCTAGTGATACCAAACAATAATGTACATAGAAAGTAGCAAACATCAACAAATGTTTACTGAAAATCCTGAATATGTGTTTACGGGTTCATTCCAGAAAGCAGCAGAAGCTCACCTCCCTGCTCTCCCATCCAAGGAAGGAATCCCTATAAACATGGATGATTTGGATGGCCTGCATGTCTGGAGCTTCAAGTACAGGTTCTCATTCATTCCTCTATTACTTAGTATAACATATTATATTGATCAGTACATGGAGTTCTAGCATGCTATCACCTATCCTAACAAGTAATCGTGTTGTCTCAGAAACTAATACAGCTGATGAATCAAAATATATAAAAAAAGCATTATTAATTTGTTGTTCTTGATTCTGCATACAGGTTTTGGCCTAACAACAACAGTCGGATGTATGTACTTGAAAACACAGGTATGTATGTGTGCCCGGTTTTTGTTGACCCTTGATTATTTTTCCATCATGGTTAATTATGCGAATTATTTATCCTGTCTGCTGGATACTCTCAGGAGAATTTGTTAAGGCACATGGCTTAAAACAGGGGGACTTCATTATGTTGTACCAGGATTCCATAAATCAGAACTACGTAAGCGGGGCATGACTTACTATAACTTTGTTAGGTTGATATTGTGAAAAGGCAACATGGAAGAACTATATCCTAACGACCTGTCCATATTGTATTGACATCAGCTTATTCAGGCCAGAAAGGCTTCGGATGAAGATATATATGCTGAGATCAGGAGGGGTGGTGCCAATGACCTGTTTCTCCATCATGACTATGAGATCAACAAGTGCAGCTCACTTCACTTGATGTACCCCGCAATGGACGACACAAACATGTCTTTCGTCTATGACACCACCACATTCTCAAACGACTCGCCCCTCGATTTTTTGACCAGCTACTCCAGGACCGCCCCCGTGGAGAGTTTTGGGTCAGTCGAGAACTGGTCTCTCGACGACTTCTGTTAACTTTTTTCCCATGTACACGTGGGTAGGGACAAGACATTTTACCCACTGACCTGCAAGGTTGTTTGGTGGAAACTTCAATTTGCCATTGAAGTATTACCTCTCTTTTCTGTGTTTTTTTTTTGTTACGAGGGATGTGTAATAAACCATATCCACTCTGTAAGACTTGTGACATGTCCTGTGTTCTTCTTTAGGACTGCAACGAATCGGGGTGGCTCAAGACTCTAGTATATGGCTATGACACTCGTTATTTCATGAGCTTTTCTTGGTTTTTAACCCTTCATTACCATATCATGAACATATTGATTTGTTTTCAATTAGAATTACCTCTATCTATTCATCCGGTTCAGTAAAGTCAGGTTAAAATGGTAAATATTCATTGCCAGCAGCCCGTCTAGCTCAGTTGGTAGAGCGCAAGGCTCTTAACCTTGTGGTCGTGGGTTCGAGCTCCACGGTGGGCGATCTAATTTTTTCGCACTATTTTCCTAAGATCATCATTAATCGGAACGGAACTGTTCTTCTCAAGTTCGGGGCAGATAAAAACCAGCTCTCAAGTCTCAACCCACTAAGTCCTACAGTATATTGTTAATAATTTACACACAATAAAATATTTTGAACAAATTATTAATAATCACGTGTAAAAAGCGTAAATTGTTTTGCCGTATATAATTATTTTTGAAGGGATTGACGAGACGAGGCAGAAAATGATTGGTGGGTAAAATGCATCCACCGTGAAACATAAGCTCAAAATTACAGAATTTCTGATCTTCATCTTCCTTCCCTCTGCGTCCGTGAACAGAAGAAGTGCAGAAACTTCAATGGCGAGCAGGTACTGGGCCGTGTCTCTACCTATTCAAGGCTCTGCTTCTTCTTTATGGTCTCGCCTTCAAGAGTCTATATCCAAGAATTCCTTCGAGACGCTTCTCTACAGGGTACTCTTATCGTCTCCACTAGATCTGATGCTCATTTGCTTCACTTTTCGGTTTCTTCCCCTTTCTCATCCCTATTCGTTTTCGTTCGCAGTTCAATATACCTAGTCTCCGTGTCGGGACTCTTGATTCTCTCCTCGCTCTCAGCGATGATCTGTTGAAGGTAATTTTGTTGAAGATTTGAATCCGAATTCCAGACCTCTTATTTTGTTTCTTCGATTTATACGAATTTGTCGATCCACCGAGCTTGTTGTGATCTTCTTTATGCTGGTTCCGTGAAGTTTGGAGTGGTATCCTTCTCTTCAGTTATTGGACATATTGAAATGCATCCTGATTCATTGGAATAAGTTTCGTAAATGATATCTATAGTTTCGTGATGAATTGCAATTAAGGAATTTGATTGTGAGGTTCATATGTTGAGTGTGACTTCCTACAACCTGGATTTGCTTTTGGTTCCTTATCTGTTGTTTGCATTGAGACAGCTAATTTTTTACCCCTATTGTAATGTACAGTCTAATGCCTTTATGGAAGCAACCTCACAGAAGATCAAGAGACAAATTGAAGAATTGGAGAGAGCTTCGGGGGATGTCTGTGGTGCTCTCTCGGTAGATGGTGTACCGGTTGATTCGTATCTCACTAGGTGAGGGACACTTCTGTACATTTTGGGTTCTAGTTGGTTTTGAATCAGAAAAAGTGAACTGGAATTTGATTTTATCATAAAAGGTTTGCTTGGGATGAGGCTAAGTACCCAATAATGTCACCTTTGAGGGAGATTGTGGATAGCATTCACTCCCAAGTGGCAAAGATTGAGGATGATCTCAAGGTAACTTATGTTTCCTATGTGTTTTCATTTTTTCCCTTACTGTCTGCTTGGTAGCTAGGGAGGCAAACAGGTGCTTACTATCGGTCATTGACTATATGTATTTCTCTTCCTCTGGCTTATCATTTTTTTTTACCTTGATACTGGTTTGAGTAGGTAAAATTTGTTTATGATGTGCCATCTCATGTGGGAACTCTTTTCTAGTTACTCATCCTGCATCATTAGTTCTTTCAATTTATTGACTCCATATGTGATCCTACAATCACTCTATTGATTGATTCTTTTTATGGCTATTTGTGCTGGGAGTGGTACTAACAAGAGTTAATGAAAGAACTATGAAAGACACTCATGGAAAGTAGACTATGGATGAGCATGGTGTAAGAGTAATACATGTTCTGTATTGAATAGTTGGTCAGGTATTGACATCTGATAGGCTGGATTGATCCATTATATGATTGGCAATGAAATAAATTGATATACAATACCTTGTATCTACACCTAAAAAAAGGCAATTTTTGAATAGCTCTGAACTACAGCAGTGAATCGAAATCTCAGTCTCACTGATCAGGAAATTTAGGAACCAACAATTAATGGCATGTCTAGGTCGGAGGTAAAATAACTAGAGTCTTCCTAGCATGTTCATCTGCCCCTTGATGTGACAAATGAGTCCAGTTTCTGGTTAAATACTCTTGAATATGGTATGCTTTAACTGTGATCATTATCATTATTGCTTTCTTGAACGTGTAACTACTGTTTTGGGGTTTTTTGAAATATTTAGCACCATGGCATGATCTTTGTTTTTTCCCTATCTTTATATGATTCTTAGCGGAGACTTATCTTTTTCAAATGTCTGTCTCTACTATGAGGTGCCGCTTTTGTAAGTGTGTAGTGACATCTCTGTTTTTTCCACATTTCAACTAAACAGTATTGTTCCTTTCAGCCCTCATTGGTGACAACCACTATTTTGCTTAGATCTTTTCAGCTATTTATGACTCTTGGTTTGATTTTTATGTCTATTGATCACTAAAAAAGCTGTGTTTTCAGTTTTAAATTTTGCTTATTTTGGATCTTAGAATTTTGTCTCTTATGTTAGGTTCGTGTTGCTGAGTATACCAATGTCCGCAGTCAGCTCAATGCTATAAATCGAAAGCAAAGTGGAAGGTGCATGAAATTTTGCAATCTTTTTACAGTAAAAGTACTTTTAAGTCTGGTTGTAGCGGATAAAGAAGATATGTATTTTTTTCATGC
>JAYMSV010001785.1:0-12139 GCA_036897745.1 Erodium moschatum | reverse complement strand
GTCAGTCCCCTGATAACCCACAGACCAGGACACCAAGTCCCTCCGCCATGTAAAAGCGGCATGTCTCTGGATCCAGAGTCCTATTGAAGCATCCATGACTAAACTTGGAGCAAATCCTTCCCACTTTTGGATTTTTCCATGAGCTTGCTGAAAGCATACATGATCAGAAGGAAACAAAGAGGTAACAAGAGGGAGGGAAGGATCCGACCATGAAACTCGGCCATGGCGGTGAGGTCTTTAACTAAAAAAATCTTTGTGCTTTGTTTTTTATCTGTGGAGTTTTATAGATGCTCTGCTTTTCAAAAAGAGTCGAAAGTTGCTAAAAATCAATGATCCAACAAGGAAATACGAAACATGTTAGGCTCATGTGTCAAAACAATAAAGACCAACATGGCCTAAACGACCAGACCTAAAAACACATGGACCAAAAGCCCACGGAAATCGAGCCAAACCATGGTGTTCGACCCAACAAACACAAAACCTACCCTAAAATGTATAAGATACTGAACAACCAACATCAGCCAGAAACTGACACCTACCTGAAGCCTCTACGCGTCGCCATCCACACTTGACGCTCCACCACAACCAACGTATTGGCAACCAACAACTTGCCAGTACGCTCCAGCCTCTAACGGACACAAGGTCAGGGATCGGTAGACAATACCACAAAGTACGACTCAAATCCCTTGCTCGGTCCTCGATTACCAAATCCGAAAACCCGCCTCCGTCCAACATCGAGAGGCAACCCAGAAGGGGAATACCAATAACGACATATCGATACTAAGCAAAGCCCCATGCACGTCGAATCCATCTAAGATCAAACACCAGAAACCCACTTCTTCCCATAAATGGACTAATCATCGAAAAACATCATAATACAATCGGTTGGAACTTTCTGTAAATTGGATTAAACAAGGGAGAAAGCAGAGAGATATGCTGAACCTCTATGCACCACTGAGAGAGACTGGATCTGGACCTAAACGAACGGAGAAGACGAAGAGGGAAAGAGGGACGACACGGGGAAGATGTTAACATAACACACCAAAAGAAGAGACCACCGATGACTTCATTGACATCCACGGATAGTCGTTAAGCCGTCGACGCCGACGATAGATTGAAGTAGGATTTCTACAGAGAGAGTTAAAATTTTAGAACCCTTGTTATACGAAGATTCGAATGTTGGCAATTTAATAGTGGGCCTGACAGGCAGTACCAACCCCAATGCTGAACCTAGCCAAAACACATTTGAAGTCATATAAAAATTAAAAAGTGATAGGTATCAAATATAAACCGCACCTTATTGTGCAAACTACAAATCAATCTGAGCCACAAGATGCGCACGTGCTGACATCATCAGAGCGCGCAAGATGCTTACACGTGTCATTCCTCTAAAGATGCGCGCGTTGATGTCATCAAAGCGCACCCAATATTGGTACCTTATATAAAAAGGTTCTGATACCTACCTTATATATAAAAACAGTGCTAGTACCTTACATGTAATGGTGCTGATACCTTACATACATGGGTATTGGTATCTTACAAATACAGGTGTTGGTGCCTTGTGTGATGAGAGCGTGATCAACACGTGTTACTGTGCGGTCAAAGGCGAGCGCGAAAAAGACCACATGTACGCATCTGACGCGCTCTGATGATATCATCTTGTGACTCTCATTCGTTCTTAATTTATCCGATAAGAATGATTTGTATTAGATACCACTCTTATAAAACGCCATAAGTCTTTTTGAGTTATTTTTTAAAACATCAACAACCACCTCGTAAACATGTTAACGTAAGGAAGCCAATGAACGTCAGACCTCAATTGGGCTTTGTAAGCTGCCATTTCACAAAACCATTTATCTTGTAATTTATTGAAGGGCCTAGACTATCTCAAGCCCACCATATGAGTAAGTTACAAGAATTTATACGGAATGGCCATTAATGCCACAAAGTGTAATCACCCACACCCACATGATCTCCATGTCTCCCCTGTCCACAGTTTTTGGTTTTGATGGGCATTGCCTTTCAAAACACAACAAGACAAAGGGGTTCAAGTTCACGTGAGAATCAGATTTTATTGAAAAGGCAACCCAACCTAGTGTTTTTTTGTTTCTTCTCTCATTTTAATTTCCTTCCCATTTTGAGTCCCAATTTCAGTTTAGGGGGGTTATCAAACATGGTTAGAGTCTGTAGGGAGACGAATGCTCATAAGGAGAAATTACCGTCCAACAAAATCCTAGACGACGAATCCATGATCCCAACGAAAAAACCCCCCACATTGTCATCCGTCATGGTGGTGGGCCGGCGGGCGACCCGCTAAATAACGGTTCGTGATACGGTGCGGTGCGCTGTACATGGTCTAACGGTAAATAGGAACTTTCTAAGTTCATAAATTCTCGATTTATGTATTCTCGCCTTGTAGTTTCATTTTAATTCAAGTTCAGTTCAATTCATTAGTGTGTATAGTTTATGGACTAACGACTTTCCAACAGGCCAAATATCTGGACTCAACCGACATTGATTCCACATCACATAAGAGCATTGAAGGATAAAAAATGGAAAGAATCATGGTCATAGAGAGATGTAAGTAAACCTTCTGTATAGTGGTTAGACTTGATAAATTTCAGGTTTCATACAAAGACAAGAAACGAAACCTAACTCTCATACTCTGGTGCAGATGCTGCCATAGGAGACGAGGGCACGTCCAACCTTGTAAGAACTTCCGCTAGCCCTGTAGCATCCCTTATTATCTGCATCCAGAAACAGAATGGCATATAGCATGTGAAGACCACCAGAACCCACTGCACTGCTCTTACATAATGAAGTCTTAGACTAACACAAAAATGTCTTTAGTCTCACAAATGACTCCTTTTGTATCCAAGGCCAAAAAAACGTATGAGATTACCATCATTCATGTATAAAAGTCACCATAGGGCATGCCTGATTTATTGCATTAGGTGTTGATTAAGAAACAATCAAATAACCGAGCTGGTAAACCATTTGAAGACAACTCAACTAAAAGCTCAAACTGATGATTGATTTTACACTCTTAACACACGGTCTCGAAGCCCGTTTTCGGGGGCTTAGTATTTGGGTGTAATGAGATTCGAACTCGTGTCCACGAGGTATCACCTTTGATACTATCTATACTAAAGGATCAACTCAACTAAAAATTGCTTTGATATCATACTAGAGAACCAACTTAACTAATGATTTTATACCAACATAAACAATCTCATGCTCACTATGTAAAGACAATGATAATAGATCAAATGGGATCAATGCATTGAAACTATTTAAACTTCAGATTCATGGAAAATAGAAATAAATTCAGAAGCTTACGAGTATCTCGTCATCAAGGTATGAGATCATGAATAGCCTCTGGAAAGTCCCATCTGAAGGATGAAAGGATAAAAATATTAGTAATTAATCATTAAATGTTCACCCTGATCATACCATCAATTGTACAACAGTTTCAAATTTCTATAGTAGATTGATTGATTCTCACACATGGTTCACATATAAATTGAGGGGAAGTCTGTCTTCAAGTTCAATAAATCAACAATACATTCTCAAGAGAATAAACTTATCTGTCTATTTCCAATTACTTTAACAACATACTCAAAGTACTGGAGATAGATCACTGAACAGATAATCACTCACTTAATGGAATTTTCAGCCCACTCGCAACTGCATCCTTGATTGGAACAGGAAGTTGCTGCACTGTGCTGGCTGCTTGACTTAATGCACCTTTCAGCTGTTCTGGTAGTGACCCTTCAATAACCGAGGGTGGTTCAAAAACCCCTTCAACATATTCTTCCTTCATGCGAAGTGGTCCCTCAACAGATAGTTTAGCGGACACGGTAACTTTGCTTTCTATCTGCATTTCATGGAGACTACTTCATAACACACTAAATTTTTACAATCACAAATGACCATTATGTCAAGACAATCCTTCTCAAAATCACAATCCTCTTCAACTCAATAGCACATGAGAAGGAATTTAGTTTGTTTGGCTTTGCTAGAGAAGTGAAAACCAGTGTCAAGCATAGAAGTTACATATATTAGTACATATGGAACCTAACACAGACATTGCATTAGTCAGGACAGGTGCGTCGTATGTGCCCTACTTAATGGAGCAGGACTGTGTAACCATGAGTGCAAATGCAGGTTGAGGCACAGAATAAAGCCTTATGTTTTTATGCAACACAAGGTAAAGATGAACTTCTTCATTATGCTGGCACAAGATCTAAGATGGTAGGGAGTTAAGGGTTTGACCATTACCAATAAAAGATAATCAATTTCCATTACAACAAAGAATGTCATCCACAAATAATTTTGAAAGGTTTGATCAACAAAAGCAAAGCTTTTGTCACAGGGAACAACCTAAAGTTCCATGTTAAACATGAGTTCAACAAAATTAAATGGCTGAAGTTAGCTTAATGTGTCTGTAGTAATGTTCACTCCTCCAGAGGATTTAATGAAATTGTCAGAAATCAGGATGCCTATCATGTGAATGGTTTCCCCGATTAAATCCCTATTCATTAACTTCTTTGTGCAAATTACAGAACCTTCTTGGATCATATAACCCATGTTTCTAGTTTGCCCAAATGGCATATAGACGAAAGGAGAAGAATGATGGTGAAAGTTCCCTAACTAACTTTTGTAGTGACTAGTACTCAGTTTACGCAGCATAATATACGGTCAAAATTCCAAAGAGGATAAGTAAGTTTCAGCATATATGTTACCGAGTTCAACAGCTTCATGATTGCTGTAACTTTGGTATTTCCATCCTTGATCACCACATCCATTTTTGACAAATTCGCCAAACTTGAAGGGAATCTCCTGTAAGAATAGATGAGACCCCAACACGATTAGCTGCAATTTGTTCCAATGAACTTGACTAAAAACCAAATACTCTTTTGTTTTTGATAAGCAAAAGCTGAATGATAGTGGAAGAACATTTTAGACGAATCATTAGTAACGGAAACAACACTCACTCAAAAATAAATTTGGCAGCAGACGATCCAGGGGTTGTAGATCCAAACCACTCAAAATTCCACCGACCTTCCAGAAAGGGAGACCTGGTTATTTAAGTAACACATAAACACGGGGTACAAAAAACAGATAAACAGACATGAAGGCCTTTTCAATCCAAAGCACCTACGTGGTTGGCCTAGGTGTTGGATTAAGACGCTCAAGCCCAATAATCCTTTCATTGACATCAATCCGTTGCATTTCAGTTGTCTTCCCCGTGATTAAAGCCTCAAAACCCCCAGAATCCTTGAACTGAAACAACAAGAAAATTCGATCTTGAGGATCTGTGAAAAAAAGTGAGTTTACTCATTATGTATGGAAATCATTCAACAAAGTTAACTTCAAAGCAAAAGAAAACCACTGAATCTCCTACATATCAAAGACCCGAATATTCAATCCGCAGGACCTAATTTCTAGGTAAAGCAAAGATACATATGCCAAAATCTACTACAATTTTGTCAATTTTCTGGAATCACAATAAGAGATGTCCAATGCAAATAGCATCAACCATGCTACATGACCTCATTAGCTACTCAATTAGACAAATCAAGTACAATATTGTAACGGTAAAGTGCAAATCAGACCAACATGACAGAACTCAAATCAAAATTTTAGAGAAGAGGACTCACAGCAAGGAGGAGGGACTCCTTAGCGGAGAGGCGCTCCATTTCCTTGGCGTAGGTGGCGGGAGCACCCTGAGCCTCCTGCTGAACCATCGCTCTGAAGTCCGATCTCCGGCAGGCACTCCCTTGGCGGGAGCTCCTCAGGTGGCTCTCCGGCAACCTAACGACATAAACCGGAGAAAACCTGGAGGAAGACGGCGAGCAATAGGACCGGAGCGCAGAAATCGAAGGGGCAGAGCTCTGAGCTGTAGCCATTGAAGAATCGTTGAGAGGAAGTGTTTCGGATTCGGATGTGGAGCTGGAGCTTGATTGATAGCTAGAGAGAGCTTTTGGTGGTTCCAGGCAGGGGTATTTTCGTCACTTATTAAAATGTCTTGATGATCATATGGTTCTTGTCTTTTTCTTTTTTTCTTCATAAAATATTTAGGCGTAAAACAAAATAATATCGACACGATAAATTGCTAAAATTAGAGCACTGTGTCGCTAAAACGACGAGTAAGTTTGTCGTTTCTATAAGATATATTTGCTGATAAACCCTTGTACTATTGTTCATTTGTAATTCTCGTCGAGGCTATATACTTTCACAGAGCACCCATTTTGGGGAAGATTTTTCTGATTTTCCCGCCTTCGAATGGCTGCCATGGAAATCGATTCTGCGAATCATCTGCTTCGAGAACAGTCCGCTTACAGTTCCATCGTAAATCTTCTCGCCTTCTTCATTTTCAGCTCAGATTTTGTATTTGTAATTCTTTTTACACCGTTTGGTTCCCTAGAAATCGCGGGAAAATTAAAGGAAAACCTGTGAACTCACAGCTTAGAAATCAACTCCACCATGCTCGTGGAAGGGCCTTAAATATCTTATTTTTTCTTCCAATTTTTTTTATGTTTCAGGATGAGCAGTATGAGATCCTGAACGAGGTGTACAGGGGTCAGCAGTACAGCCAGATATACTTTGCTCGTCTGAACTTGATGAGAACTATTATGCATTCTTTGGTTCCGCACAGGAAACCTAATGTGCCTGGTATTGTTTTCTCACTTATCTTGCTGACCATGTGTTAATTTCAGCAATATTTCAGCATTTTTTTCTGTTTGGGCACTAGGGTTTTAGACGTTGTTAATGGTTTAGGGATGTGTGTTTGAGTTTTAGTCAGCTGCTTTCTGTTAATCCGACGTTGATGGTTCTGATGTAGTGTCGTTATTTAGGGCTTTATGCCCATATGGCTGTCAGATTGTCAGGCAATGGTTCATTTGGTTTAGGTAGAAAGTTCGGTACTGGGAGTTTACTTAGTTCCAAACTCTAACAAACACATGGGTACGAAAGGTTGTATCATGTTTCAGTTATTCTAGTATAATTGTGTAAAGCAAAAAAAAAGACAGGTTGGTACTTGTATCTATGGATGAGCAAATACCATTTTTATCATTGAAGGTGGTAGGCATTAGAGATGGTGATTGTAATGGTAGCATTACCCGATTGGTAAAGGCAATGGAAATGGTTATGATGAGGAGGTGGTCAAGTTAGCACTTCTTTTTCAATGGTTACAGCAACATTAGTGGTTGAGCACCAATATTGGTGCTAAGTAATATTAGTAACAATACTAGTGGCAGCTGCTGTGATAGGTTATACAATTTTAGAACTTACTGATTCGGGTAAAGCAGCGGTAAGAGAGATCATTTGCACCAACTATTGTCTGTCAAATTTTAATTTTAATTCTCTAGTAGCCTACTAATATTTTTCGAGTATTTTGAAGTTTATCTAGTACATTTTGTTGCATTGCAGTTTGCACTGTTTTGGGATTGGAGAAAGGTAAGGAATGCATCATTGTTGGAACCTTGTACAAGCAGATGAAGCTCAAACCTTCCATCCTCGATGAGTACTCAAAGGAGGTAATATGGTTCTAAATGAGTTGTGTATTGTTGTCATCATTATCACCTGTTTGTTCTATTGAAATAGTGATGTGACCATACACTGAATAGTTTCTAACTCAAGAGATGCACTTTGTAGCGATCTGCGAAACCACTTGTCAAGCCTCATAATTTTATTCACCCGGATGATCAATTGATCCTTGAAGATGACAGTGGAAGAGTTAAGCTTGGTGGCACCAACCATTTATCATCTGTATATGTAACAGGTATGTTGAGGAACAGCCTATCATGATAAAGAAGATATAGCTCATGTTACATGAAATATTGTTCGTCTTATAGGTATTTTCTGGTGTGGCAAAATTTGCTTATGCCTGGTTGATATATTGCACATTCAGTCTTTTCGTTTGGGTTTTAATTGTTTTTAGTTCTGGTTCATATTTATGTGAACACTGTGAAGTCAATTTACATGGACCTTAAGTCATTGCCTTTTCTTGTTACCTTCTCAAAACACGTGTATGTATTGTTCAATGACTTACGATGAGCACTTTCCCTGACCTTGTTTCCCATCACCATATTATTTCAAATGTCACTTGATTAGCTGGTTGTGCTCAAACCTTGGGTTCGATGCATAGTATGGGTGAAGTGCTGTGTTAACTTGTCCAACCCTATCTTTCTTGTGTGCAGTGAAATTGATTAGCAGTTATCCCATCAGACTGAATGTTTTAAATTTCAAAATTAGTAGTATTTGCTTGCAGTTGGTTATGTGTTGACATGATATATCATACATGTGATAGGGGTAATTGCTGCTTTGCATGGTAAGGAAACTGATGCCGGTGACTTTTTGGTTCAAGAGATCCTAGAAGCCGGCCTTCCACCCCAGATAGAGCGGCCGCTTAACTCAAGTACTATTTAAATTGCCTCCTTCCATCTTCTCTATGGCGTTTCTACCCACGTGAATCGTATCTGTAATTGACTAGTTTCTTTCTTGTATGTAATTATGTTTGTTTAATATTATTATCTTCTATATAAGAGACGGGCATGCTTCTCTTGTCTTGGAACTTCAACCCATTTAGTGCCTGTTAGATGTATCATGTATTAGAAAACTGAAACACAAACATTGGATTTCATTGGTCACACATTGTGGCCTAAGACCTCTTGGAATATGTGGCATGCTTTCTAGAGCTTCTGCTTCCATGTTCACTTTAAACTTTGGTTCAGGTCAGTTTCTGTTTATTTTAAAATGTGATTAGATCTTTGTACTTATCACACATACACATGTAAATTAAAACTAACAGTTATAAGTCAAGTATGTTATCATGCTTAAATAGTATCTTAAAAATAATTGCTTGGAGCATGCATGAATTTGGTTCATTGATCTTTTTTTTTACCTGCAATACTTGAACTTAAATTGCTGTAGTATTTTTGAGAATGGCGTGTTTTGTATATCCATAACATGTCATTTAAGTTGTTTTTTTCCAGGGTAAGATCATAATAATTGTTTTTTTCTTAAACTATCTGGTTCTATTGTGAACAGGAGAAGACAAATATGTTGTTTTTGTGTCGGGGTTAAGGGTTGGGAGCAGCAGTTCCAATCCCCTCTACTTTCAGCTTCTTGTTGATCATATAACAGGACACCTAGGTGACGAGAAGGTCTGATTTATGTTTTGCAAGTCACTTGGTGCTTAAAAAGTCATGAATTCTACTGGTATGTTTTGCTAACTCCACAGAACTATAATTAAACAGGAACAAGGTGTTGCAGCAAAAGTAGTTCATGTTGTAATCGCAGGGAATTCTGTTGAAATTCCCCATGAAATTCTTAATGGTCAGGTAAAATATTACCTTTCTGTCATCTCTGTAGATAAGTGTTGCCTACATTTTCTTCCATATTTTGTTCTTATCACATAGGTCTCTTATCCTTGGTTTCTTGTGAGTTATTTAATCAGAAAATTTTCCGTGTGTAAGTGGAAGCTCATTTCTGATTCTACCTTTCTGGTGATACTTTTTATTGGGAAAAAAATGTTTCATGAATTGATTTTATGATATGAGTATTCTTAGGATCTGGGTAGACTAGTGTGTACAAAATCCTGAAATATTGGATTAATTTCTACTAAAATTCGGTAAATTAAATTTCAGTTACTTTTTCCATTGACTTTCTTTCTTGTATGTTTGCGCATATATGGGGTGGGATTCTATAATATAAATCATGAACCTTTTATTTCTTTATATAAGAGGTTCCTTGTGATTCTGTTCTTCATAGATGAAATGTGTATTTTGGCAAAGATCAAACTATAGGTAGTTGACTAGTTATGATTTTCCCATTTTTGTTTTGTAAAATTTCTTGAAAGAAGGTTGATGATTTTTTAAGGTTGGCTCCCTTACACATGATAATAATTATAACCACATTCTATCTCGCAGAGTTTAGCTTCAAAGGAGGAAAAGTCTAAAGCGTTTGAGCCAGTAAAAGAACTCGATATATTGTTGACTCAGGTTCTTTTCATATTTTGCTTACTGAGTGCTTCTTTTCTCTAACCTCGGCCCACATTATGTCTCTGATTTGCCCCCCACTTAGATTGCTGCAGGTTTACCTTTGGATATCATGCCAGGATCAGATGACCCAGCAAACTTTTCCTTACCTCAGCAGGTATGTTTCGTGCTTATAGAATAAGCATTAAATATTTCATCTGCTTGCTTTAACTGTTTCTGATAACCTCTTACTTTCAGCCACTGCATAGATGCCTTTTCCCTGGGTCATCGGCTTATAACACTTTTAGGTCCTGTACCAATCCTCATTGCTTTGAGCTGGACAATCTGAGGTAAACCATTGATCTAAAGTAAATGCAAGTTCGTACCATAATTAGACATTTCTTGACATTGTAACACTTGTTTTCAGGTTTCTTGGAACTTCGGGTCAGAATATAGATGATCTTGCGAAGTACTCAGAGGCAAAGGATAAACTTGAATTTATGGAAAGGACATTGAGATGGAGGCATCTCGCTCCAACAGCACCTAATACGCTTGGTAAGAGTTATAATTCTATATCCTGACTTCTTCCATGATAGGCTATCCAAGTCATCATCTTCTGATATTTTGATTTGCTTTTGAATGTTTGTGCAAAGGTGGAAAGCTGGAATATTTTTGTGAAAGTTGATGAAGTTTGTTGATTTCTGTTGTCTTACTCAATTTTTGTTTGATATTCATTTTACTATTTTTTTCAGGGTGCTATCCGTATACAGATAAAGATCCTTTCATAATTGAAAACTGCCCTCATGTGTACTTTGCTGGTAATCAGGATAATTATGAAACTCGTCTGGTAAAAGGTATTTTACCAAATTATTATGTTTCTGTCTGAAAAGAACTGAAGTATCAATCTTTTCTCCTCCTGTTAAAACAATAGAGGACTTCAATGGTAAATTTTAAGTGCAGGACCAGAAGGGCAGTTAGTGAGACTCATTTGCATTCCAAGATTCTGTGAGACCGGAGTTGCTGTTGTGGTAAGTTTTTTGCATGTTCTCATCAAGCTGCTGTGTTAACTTGTGTGTATTTTTCTGCAGTTAGACAATGGCTTCAGTTGCTTATCCAATAGGGGTTTATATATTATCGATCGAAATAAGAAAAATACCTCACAACTGTTTTCAAAATCTGGATATATAAATACATTAGTGTCATTTAAAGCATACTTGGGAGTATTGGTATCTAGAGATGTTAATGAGAGCCTCTGAAGAAAAGAACATATGATTCAGCGTGCCAGATTGCATTAAGGTTGTTATTCCGTTTACTAATTTTATGTTTGACCTGAAAAGTAACAATGCACGGCTTAAAGAGCCATGGTCAAGAAGTTACTTGTGTCCATATATGGTAGTCATAGTTGGGAAATAGAAAAGGAAGGAATAGGTTGTGTGTGGACTTTCTTGTCAGTTGTCCATAATGCATGACTTGGTTGCTGACCACGATCATCCACAATTGTAAATATTTACTAATTTTTTAGTGAGTGGGAACCATAGTTGTCATATTATTTTGATATGTGGAACCATATTTAATAAAAGTGAATGAGCAATGTATCCCATTGTGAAAGATAAAGTGAATGAGCAAAACAAACCCGAGGTCATTGGTTCCAATCCCCATGCTTGCCGTTAATATCATATTTTCTTCTGTTTTGCAGGTAAACACGAGAGATCTCGAATGCCATACCCTCAGTTTTGGGACACAATTGTTATGAATGTTGATTGCTAAATTCTGCAATGAGAGTTATGTTTTGGGTTGTAATTGATCAGTTGAAAAGGGCTTCCATCAAGAGGACCATATTGTAGTGATTAGTGTTGTAGACATGGTGAGAACAACAAAATTGACTGAACAATATGAGTGGATAGGAGTTGAACAGTTTCCAATTTTTATTTTTCCTGTCTAGAAACAGCCTGTAAATCTGTATCGTTGCACATGGCTTGTGGGATCTTTCCCGTTCTCTTTCTGGGCTGCTATATTATCGATACCTCGCACTAGTTGATTATATTATCTTCAGAAGTACTTATAAAAATATCTTGCTTTCAAAGATGCTCTTCAGAGCATGCACAACGGGCCGGCCCGTATCGCGGCCCGTGTTCTGGTCCCGTGTTTAGCGGGAC